>CAKOGD010000048.1:217500-362500 GCA_933228885.1 Leistus spinibarbis | reverse complement strand
GCGTTTATTGCACACAGCATAACGGTCTTTACAAATCTGAGCTCGCTAGTGCCGGCGTAGGTTTACATAAGCTATTTTCTACATACTAAGCATTATATGAGATAAGGAGCATTCCTTTGTTATCCGCTACATAACTCCTCCACCACCAGATTCAAGCCTAACGGGATAATTCATTTCCCGTGGTTGACTGATTTTAAATTTAGATATTTTACATATTTTAATTATTATTACAATGATTATAAAACTGATCATACAGTATTTAATTATTCCATGAATTGTGAGATGGTTTGTTTTAATTTCGGATATTTCTTTGGGAATTTCCCTTAGAATGTTCATATCTTTTACATGTTCTAGAGTGATAGAAATATTTAATTTATTATATTCTTTAAGATCAAATCTGTAATTAGAAATTATAATGGGTTTACCATTGCTCAAATTTCTTTTGATGTTTTTACCATTAATTTTACAATTATGATTTTCTACCAAGAAAATCCCCCTTTTGTTTATATATTCTTCATAGTCGTTATTACATTTTATTCTTATTCTATCGTTATATTTATTTGATATTATGATAAAGTTAGTGTTACTTATTTCTAATACATTTTCCTTAAAATTATGAATATTTATGAAAGTGCAATTATAATTCTCTTGATTAATTACAATTTGAGAAACGCACGAATATTTATTTATTTCGTGACCTAGATCATTACAATAATATATTTTATTTATTAGGTTACACTCGGTATTTAGTTCGAATAGTTCTTTATTTATTTGTAGCACTTGAGTCTCTTTTTGTAGTATGGTCACAAATTGTTCTTGCACAAGGGTTGGTATGGGTGTCAATTGCATTAGATCAACTTCAGTATCGAGGTAAAGTGGCACAATAACAAGTACGTGAATATCGAAATTTTCTAATTGACAAAAGGTTTTTAACAAGTTTTGTAGTTCGAAATAATTTAAAGTTAACAAGAATTCGTATTTGTTTTCTTTAAAATTGTTTATAAGTTGAGGATATGTTATAATAGTCTCGTGTAATTTATTAAGATTACAGAAGCTCAGGGATATTTCTATATTGTTTAACATAAACAGAATTGAATTATAAAATAGTGAAATTTGACTTATTACGTCTTTTACAAACAAGGTATCTATAAGGGGTGTGTTACTACTGAGGAAAGGTTGAATTTGTATGATTTGTGATTCTAGTAGTAATTGGTTATGTTTGAGGGAGTTGATTGTTTCATTGAACCGTTTAACAATTTCGTAATTATAATTATAATTTCGTTTAATATTATTATGGATAATGTTCTGATTATTTTTGAGTTGTTGTATTAATTTATCATATTTTTCTGCGTCTTCTGAATCTAAATTGCCTGTGATACTTTTTATGATTGAGCCTAAACCGTTTATCAATCCACGTTTTTCCCTAGTTTTTTCTACTATGTTAAGATTTTCAAATTTAATCTTAATTTCGTTTTTGTAATGATTTAAAAGTTTAAAGTGGTTAACATATTCTAGCTTAATTTGTTCAGTTTCATTTGTTAATTTTGTGTCTAACATTTTTATTTGTTTATTCAAGTTTTGATATTCATCGTATAAGTTTTTGAAGTTGTAGTTATAATGTATTATATGTGTGTTGATGAAATATTTTGCTTTACCCAGATTACTTGTGATTGCAGCGGGGTTGTGTGTTATATCCCTTAAGTGTTCCATAGCTATTCCCGTTCCGAACAGGAAACATCTGAAACATTAGTTTCTTTGATTATTTTTCGGGGTCGTTTCAGCTTTGAAAATTTAAACTTTTTATCTTTATCGGTGATCACTACACCGGTTTTATTTTCGATCGTTTTTACTTTGTGTGAAACAAATTTTGGTTTAGTAAATTTACCTACGTGTCTTACATTTTGTTTTACTAAAATTTCTTTGGTTGATTCTGCCAATTCTTCGTTGATTTTATTTTGTTTAGAGATTAGATTTTTCTTTGCGTTTGTAAGATTAGTTTTAGTTTTATTAAACAAAAGTTCCATTCTATTTTTATGTTTTTCGTTAAAATTTTGAACTAATGAAAGTTCTTCGTTTAATTCAATTTCGTTTTTTCCTGCATATCCAAATATTAGTGTAAGTGGTTTGAATTTCGTTACGGAATGAACAGAATTATTATATCCTAATATTGCATATTGAACTTTTTCTTTTAACTCCAAGTCTAAATATTCTTTCTGCATATTAATAATTCGTAAATGTTCGATTAGAGTAGAGTGAAATCTCTCAACATTTCCATTAGAATTAGGGTTATCAATGCTGACAAAATGAATATCTATTTTGTGTAATTTCAAGAATTCTTTAATTAATTTGTTATTGAATTCGACGCCGTTGTCTGATATAATTTTTCCTGGTATTACATATAAAGAAAAGTATAGTAATAATTTTTTTGCTACTTCAATAGAAGTCATATTTTTTAATTCGAAGGCTTGTGCGAACTTAGAGAAACTATCTATTATTGTAAGGTATTTAGATTTTTCTAATGAAACGACATCAATATGAATTATTTCGAATGGTTTGTTTGGTGTTGGAGTTTCTTTGATAATTTGTTGAAGTGGATTCCTTTCATACTTTGTTTTTAAACAGATCTCGCATTTGTTAATATAATTTTGAATGAATACGTGAAGATTGGGCCAGTAATATTTTTCTTTAATACTTCGTAGAGTTTCAGTAATACCACGGTGATTGGTTTTTCCCTCATGATAGCGTTGAATTATTTCCAACTGTTGTTCTGTGTGTGTGACATTTTCTAGCTCGAATTTACAACATATCAAATTAATACATTTACGTAAAAAGTACTTTCTCAAAATCACGTTTACAATATGATATAGATCGTCATTAAAAATGCAATAATATTTTGTGTTCATTTTTATAAAATCTTTAAAGTATTTCAAAATGTGATTTGTTAAATTGTTTTGTGGTAAGTAAACTTCATGACGATTTTTTGTCTCAAACGGTCTAAATAAATTTACTCTTAATTCAGGAAAATCTGTTAGGTGAAATATAATTTGATTTTGTCCAACATTAATAGGTGCTTCACTAAATTCTATTCCTGATATTGGGGATTCATCATCTGAGTGAGCTGTATTTCGGGAATCAGGGTTATTTGTTACAATGCTTTCTCTATCTAAATCAGGATTATTATTTTCCTCTTCTAGTACATTTAATTCTGTAACAGGTAAACTATAGACTAAAATTTTAATATTTGTGTCTTTGAATATTCTTATTAATACATCTTTCACTTTTTCCCATGTTAATTGATCTAATCCACATCCTAATTTCGGGATTGCTATTTCGTCGATTTCATTTTCTATTAAATAGAATTTTAAATTGTTTAAAATTATTTCAATATTTTTATAGGTTGGTTTGTCAAAATAGTTACATTTGGTAATAAGGTTGAAAATTATTTTGCGTTTGCTAATTTTATGCATTAATATGTCGTTAATTTTTGGTTGTTTAAAATGTTTTAAATATTCCTTTGTTCCAAATTTTTGGGAAATTTGTGATGCTAAACTTTTATTCATTTTTAAATCTGAGCTAATACAGTGTGCTATATGGTTTGGATAATTTAACAGATCATCGGTAACTTCCTTAATTTCGAAATTATTAATTTTTATACGCGATAATGCATCTGCATTAGTGTTTAGTTTGCCTGGTTTATACTCTATATCATAGTCGAATTCTAGTAATTTTAGTTTCCATCTAAGTAATTTGGAATTTGGTTCTTTCAAACTAAATAACCATGTAAGCGGTTTGTGATCGGTAATAATTTTGAATTTGACGCCAAAAATATATGGTTTAAAGTATTTTGTAGCCCACACGATGGCTAATAGTTCTCTTTCAATATTACTGTACTTTGTTTCATGATCATTTAAAGTGCGACTGGCGTAAGCTACTGGAAGTTCATTATTGTCAAATTTTTGTGAGAGAACCGCTCCGATTGCGATTTCGCTTGCATCTGTAGTTAGGATAAACTGTTTACTGAAATCGGGGTATTGTAGTATGGGGTCGTTGACCAGCAATTCTTTACAGGTCTCAAAACTGCGTTTATAGTCTAAATTATCAATGTTAATTTTTTCGTTCTTTTTTAGAGCATTAGTGAGTGGTTTTGTTATCTTAGCAAAGTTATTTATAAATCGCCTGTAGTATCCTAAAAGACCTAAGAACTGTTTAATTTGTTTTTGGGTTTTTGGTATAGGAAAATTTTTGATTGCAATTATTTTATTTGGATTTGGTTTGACTCCGCTTGGTGTGACGACATGACCAAGATATTCTACTTCCTTTCTTAAAAATTCGCATTTATTTATTTGAATTTTAAGATTAGCTTCTCTTAGTGATTTAAATACCTTTTCTAAGTTTTGAAGGTGTTCTTCAAGTGAACTGCCTAAAATTATAATATCGTCTAAGTAAACTAAGCATTCTTTGCCAATTAAATCACGCAATACGAAATTCATCAAACGCTGGAATGTGCTAGGAGCGTTTTTCAAGCCAAATGGCATGCGGATAAATTCGTAGTGACCGTTTTCTACACTAAATGCCGTTTTTGGTGTGTCTGTTTCATTGACTTCGATTTGATGGAATCCTGACGCGAGATCAAGGGTTGTAAAATATTTGCATCTGCCTAATTTGTCTAAGATGTCGGTTATATTAGGAATGGGAAACTTGTCATCTACGGTTTTTTCGTTCAATTTTCTATAATCTATAACCATTCTGAATTTGTCTCTTCCAGAAGCGTCAGTTTTTTTTGGTACGATCCAAACAGGACTTGACCATGGAGAATAGCTATTTTTTATGATGTTATTTTTCAAAAGATTCGCGATTTGAGTTTTGACTTCGTCTTTGTAACAATATGGGTATCTATATGTCCTAACATGAACAGGAATATCATCTGTAGTTCTAATGTCGTGTTTAATTTTATTGGTGAATGTTAATTTGGTTTTTTCATCATGAAATAAATCGCTATATTTAATTATTATTTTATCTAAAGGATTTTTCTCAAAAGGTAATAAATGGTTAGTTCGAAAATTATTTAAATCGATTTTATTCTTGTTTTTCATTATTTTAAAATCTTCGGTATAGTTAATTTCGTCTAAATTATTTAATTCGATAGTTTGGTTGCCTATGTTAGTTATTGGTATTTGAAATTGGTGGTTTTGAATTTTTACAAGACAATCAGGAATTGAAATATTTGGGTTAAAATTTCCGTTGTTTACTATTAATAAATTTGTGTTATTTAATTCAGTGGTGTAATTTACGAACTTTACTTCACCAGGTTGTAATTTTGTTTTTGGTTTTTCGAAGTATTTTAACTGGAATGTTTCTCTATTTAATAATGTAATCTCATTATTATTTATGTTATAGTTAGCATTTAATAATTTTAAATCGTCCAACCCCAATAACATATCAAACTGGTTGTGAAATTTAAACAAATAAAATTTCGTTTTAAAATTATCGAAATAGAAATTTATATAATGAGTTACATTTGAAATTCCGTGCGCGGTAAAAAGGGTGAGATTTTCTTTGTGAATCTCAAAATCTGTTGGATTTAGATTTACAATTTCTGGATTAATAAATGATTTAATACTACCTGTATCTACCAAACATTTATATTTGCCAATTGTCATATAAGGAAGTTTAGTTGAATGAAAAAAATTTGAGGGTTGGAAAGATCTAAAAAATAATTTTGTTCATCTATTTCGGTTCCGTTTTCAAAAGTATCATCAGGTAACTCAATTTCAGTGTTCTCTAAATAGTTTTCGTTTGTATTTTCTAGATTTTCGTCAGATGGTTCAATATTAAACAATTCTTTAGATACAAAGGTTGGTCTAGGTTGAGTTTGAAATCTTTGTTGTTGCGAATATTGTGGTCTTTGCCAAGTTTGTCTAGTAGACATTGACATAGGGGTTGGTTTTGAATATTTTTTCATTTGAATTGGACCGCTGGGAAATTGAGAGTGGGTGGTTTGTGGTTTAGGATGTTCAAACTGTGGGACATAGATCGGTCTGGTTGTATTAGTGGGTTTTGTTCTATTAAAATTTGGTTTTTGTGTGAATTTAGGTTGATCAATATTTATATTTACAACTCGATTGGATTCGAATTGAAAATCATTTGTAAGAATTTTCAATGCGCTATTTAAACATGTTGGGTTTCTTGTTTGAATTAATGATCTTAAAGGATCTTTTAATCCTCTCAAAAATGCGCGGATAGCAAAATTTTGTCCATATACTACCAAAGCAGGTCGAAATTTTGTGTCAATTTGGGTTTCTACATATGCGGTATGAGCATTTAGAAGTATCATCATTCTATTAAGATATTCGAATGCATTTTCATTATTTTGACTTGAATTTGCCATCTCGATGGCTATCGTGTAGCAATCTCTTTTATCTGAATAGGTAGTGAGAAGGGCGTTTTTTAATTCTAGCCATGAATTAATTGAATAGTTTGATATAGCATTAAGTGCTTCACCTTTAACTTTATTTCTAACATTTGCTAATAGCACAAAATTATCATAACAACTGGGGTCGGTCTCAACGTAAAATCTTGTAATTAGAGCTTCCGCAGTTTTAATAAAATATGGTAATTCATTACCATGCCCATGAAATTCTGGGATGGTATCGAGGAATCTTGTTTCTAACTTGGGTTGTGCCATTTTCCTTTGCAATTTCGATATTTGAAGTGATACAAATGCAATTTACACTTACGTGAATATCACTAGGTACATGGGACGATGCACTCGGGTTATTCTTCGAACTCGGGCTCGGCTCCACGGAGAAATGTCTGGTGCGTTGTTGAGCTGCTTTTCGGACTGTTTTGTTCCTTTGGTTGATGCGCTCGCAGGTCGGCTTACTCAGGAACACAGGAACTGTCGTTTGGTTATCACTCGATTTACGGGAACTTATTAAGTTGTTCGTAATTTATTTGCGAATGAATTGTTAAAACAAACCGTATTTTTAAGATATTAATACGTTTCACTTAATATCCTACCGACTGCGCCAATTATGATTATTGATTTAACAACAGTTTAGTTATCTAATAAAAGCGTTTATTGCACACAGCATAACGGTCTTTACAAATCTGAGCTCGCTAGTGCCGGCGTAGGTTTACATAAGCTATTTTCTACATACTAAGCATTATATGAGATAAGGAGCATTCCTTTGTTATCCGCTACATAACTTGTATTTGGCGAAATGTTAGTCGTAAATTATCAATTTTCTTCCATTTAATTATCTGCCAATTAAGCCGGATGGTTTCTTTCTTTTTGTTCGTGAATGTGTGCATTTTTATTTATTTTAATTATAAAACATGTAACCGAAATTACGTAATATTAACAATGAAAATCCTGTATACATTGTTATTAATATATGACATCTCTGCTTAAAAAACGTATTGCTAAGTAATAAGAAAAATAGAAAAATGAACGTAAATTTGTTGGCGTTTCTATTTTAAACAAACATTTGCTATTTATTTATTTATTGTTCATCTTTATTACTATATATTATCATATACATGTACATATATATGTATATGTTTGGTAAAAATATCAATGTTTTCTATCTCTTGCTCGACAATAAAAATAAGAACTGAAAAAAATACCCTTTATTGTAGTTTTATTATTTATGACCGTAAATGAAAGATATAAAAAAAAATCAGACACATTCTTAATGTTAATACTCATCGACAACATAAGAAAAAGAGATTGTAGGGCTTCAAACTTTAGCGCCTTAGTTAAAATCTACCCGGTAGATTTAGAGGCGATGCGGTCACAAACAAATTTTGATCCGCGCATGTTACAGATACACAACCAAACTCTAGATGACTTGTATTATCGAACGACGAAGTAATATTGGGCTTAAACATATATCGGCTGCCACTTCGAGTAACCCAACACACTTCAAGTGCTTACGCGAATTGTTTGTTGTAAAATGAATTTAAATATGTTTTATTCATTTCTGTAGACGAAAAAAGTTACCATGTCACATGCGCCCGCGAAATACGAAAATGAGGACGCGCTAATAGTTTAGGCCGACATTCTCTTATGTGTTAAGTTATTGAAAATTCGAGAAATTTGATAGTGGCAAATTTAAACAGCTTCAATATAATGTCGGGAACATTGGGGAACATGCTTAATAAGTGTGAATTTCGAAATTGAAAATAAATGCAAATGTCAGTAGTTGGTTGTGTCATTCCTTCAACATCGCATCGGCAACCAAAAATGGCTCTCTGATTCGTCCATTCAAAATATGTGACCTGCCGAACATGCAGATTTGCATGCAGGTTTCGACAGATTTCGATTCGATTCGATTCGATTCGGTTGTCAACACGATCTGTCATGGCTGACGCACTTACTTTCTGTCATTCTGTTCTGTCGTGTTTGTTTGTGGTTGTACATACATAGTCTCGCCATAAATATTGTCCGACGTTGTAATCCAGGTCATATTTGTTTACCTATGTAGGAAATTCTATACGAACAGGTTGTTTACATCAAAATAGCAGTACCTACCCAGTTAAGCGATGAAGTGGTCGGATTATTATTCGCGCGTTACTGTAATCGGTTTGCATAAGGCTGGAAAGAATTCGGTTTACCGACCAGAAAATTATCGCAGTGGAAGAGACTTATAACAAGCAGAACGACCGTGTCCAGTGTTGCCGCAGCGAATTATAATTTAGTACCAACTTTTACGAGAAAACGTACCACAAACGTACCACACTAAAAAAATTTGAATTATGGCGCCATTTTTTAAATTTGGCGCTCATTTTTAAATAATAAATATAAAAACAAATAATCATATGGATTAAAAAACATTTATTAATATAATATAATTTATAATTATTACAAAAAAAAAAAAAAAAATAAAAACTGCACTGCTTATCTTGAATTTACTTTTTTGCGCTTCACAGGATTATTAATTCTATGTATTAGAAAAAGTACCACAATTTGGTATATTTGAAATAGTCGTACCACCGTACCAATTATAAGAGAAAAGTACCAAATGTGGTACAAAAGTACCACAACGGCAACACTGACCGTGTCAACGCTAGAAGCTCTTATGAAGCCAAGGAGAAGGTTCCGAGGCTCCAGAGAGTTGTGTAAAATGGTTTGTAATACACATCTTTTTTGAATAATCGATTCAATTAGAAAACAGAAACCGTAAGTAATGTTATAATCCCGATGTTTGTATAATAATACATGCATGGAGACTGTTTTAATGCACGTGTACAAATAATGTTCAAAATATTGTTTGTATTATTCAGTTCGCAGTAATAAATATCGCAGTTACAACCTCTAATAAAAGCAATAGACAAATTATGAAATAATATTAGATTTTTGAAGAGGTAGCAAATCTAGCGCCGGTTTTTTTACTAAGGTACATCTGTCAATAAAATCAAATATCAAATTATGAATATTTTATTTCTTTTAGGTTTGTTAAGCGATACAAACTGAAGGAAAAAGCGTGTAAGGGTAATCCCTTATTTTTATATTGCAACTATGATTTACAAGAAAATTCTCCACCCGTCCAAACTGACCTATATATATGGCCATATATTGCATCTATCCACGTTCTTTGATCCTTCCTCCAATACCAAGTATTTCTGGCGTGTTTCTGTAAACATTATGTATTTATTTATTAAATATGTAACACTAACGTTGTGAGGTGTTATCCTCTTTGTTCTATAATATTTTGTTACTTGTACTTTTAATGAGGTTTTGTTTTATGAACATTGCATAAAAACTGTAGAACATGCATAATATATACATTTTAAATTAATAACAAATGCACAAACTTGTTACACAGCAAATAATTGTTTGTAAAATACTTACTTTTCTTTAAAAACTTGTTTGCACTAAATGACCTGACCTACTTGTAGAATGCTATGGGTTTGTTCGTTGGACCTGCATTTTTTGCTCTGTTCATAATCTGTCCTTATATTATAAGTGGAAGAAAGACAAATCTTGAACTGATCAGTCAGTTCAGGACAAACGAACAAAGCTAAGTATAGGTTCTGAAAATGTAATATAGGTGGCAGCATATCTCCGCATTTGTTTGGTCTTGTAGACCAAAAAAAGACGTCTGTACGACCACCTAAATTTGTCTGGATAGAAGTCGTTAAGTTGTCTTGTGGACGACATTTACAAGACGTCTTATTTAAGTCCAACTTAAAGACGTCTTGAAGACTTTGTTAAATGTTGTCTTATTTATGTATGTCATTAAGACGTCCTAACTAAAAGTCTTAAAGACGTCATATTTTTGGACGTCTTTATTAGGTCTTACGGGATTTGGTGCTATGTGGGAAGCTTGATGATTACTAGAGAACTGGCCACCGCCCGTTCTCACATAAAGCATCATTATCATATTACATATTATCTTGTGTAAACTTTATAACTTATTCGGCATTTCTATTGATAGTCATATTTCTTAACATATATATATATATATATATATATATATATATATATATATATATATATATATATATATATATTTTATTCATTTATATATATATATATATATATATATATATATATATATATATATATATATATTTTATTCATTTATATATATATATATATATATATATATATATATATATATATATATATATATATATATATATATGTTAAGAAATATGACTATCAATAGAAATGCCGAATAAATTATAAAGTTTACACAAGATAATATGTATATATATATATATATATATATATATATATATATATATATATATATATATATATATATATAAATATATATATATATATATATATATATATATATATATATATATATATAAATATATATAAATATATATGAAGTAACAGTGATTTTGTATACAGATTATAGTAAAAAACACGAATTTACTATAATACAGCATGTAGAAATATATATAGAGCGTATGTAAAATTCATATTGTAGGGTAAGTAGCACAAATAAATCCAGATGGTAGAATTAACAGAAAAAACTATATTATATTCAAATAACTGAGCTAATACATTAACAAAATAAAGAAAGATGTGATAGCTGTGACACTAACGCGCAAAAGCTGTTGTCTGACTCATCAGTTGGACCACGATACACTTTTCGTGGCATTCTGGGAAAATGGGGCTCTGTACTCTAGACCGCCAGCGACACGGCCGACTAAGGATCACTACAATCTCTCTCCTCCTCTGGTTTGCTTGGACGTCCTCGTCTGCGAACTAGGACTTGCCGGCACTTGTTTGGTCGTCTTCCGGGGACGTCCTCTCTACCGTTTCGGAATTAAAGGTGTTGGCTCGCTAGTTGACTTTGTCTGAAACTTAAAAATATCAGTAGTATGGAACTTTCCCACTGGTTGGCCATTGCTGTCTTCTAGCTGGTAAGTGGTCGGGGTGACCTTTTCTTTGATGCGGTAGGGACCATCTTTTCGTGGAGCTAATTTCGAACTGAAACCTTGGGCTGCTTTGCTTAGAGTGTGGGTTTTTAATAAAACCCCTTCGCCAGGTTCATATTCTTCGGCAGGTCGACGTTGTCGATCAGCCTACTTCTTACAAACATCCTGCTGTTGTTCGATCTTTTCCCGGGCTTCGTATAACGTTGTTGCGAAGGTACGTAAAAACGGAATAATGTTTGGGATGAAATTTTCGGCCTCTACTATGTGTCGTAAATCCTTGTTGACATCATCGGGCGTGCGTAATTCTCTGCCGAACATTAGGTAAGCTGGACTATATCCAGTCGCCGCGGTGTGGACTGTATTCATCGCAAAACGAATGACGTGTATATGCTTAGCCCATTCGGTATGTCTATCCTTCACCAATATGGATAACTGGACTTTTAGGTCACGATTCTTACGTTCCACAGGGTTGCTTTTGGGATGATACAATGGTATGAAGTTTTGCTTTATTCCAAGACAGTAAGTGACTTGCTGCATGACATCTGAGATGAATTGAACCCCATTGTCACTAACTATTCTTCTTGGAGTTCCGTATCTGAGGAATATCTCATTAATTAGTATAACGGCACAGGCAGCTGTCGTCGCATTCACCATAGGGAAGATTTAAATCCATTTTGAGGCGGTGTCTTCCACAATGAATATCCATTTATAATTTTCTTCGGTTTCTGGTAACGGTCCTACAAGGTCAATGGCTATTACTTCGAAACGTTGTGCAGGGGCTGAAGTCTGTAGTAGACCTGCTGGCTTCAAATTACTAGACTTATAACACTGACATTCGTAACAGTTCTTGAGGTGCTCTTCCACGTATCTACGCATACTGGGGAAGTAATAACGGCTTCGGATTTTACGCAAGGTTTTTTCCACTCCATAGTGTCCTGCAGTACTCGAATTATGGTACTCTTCTAATACCTGTGCCCTTGAATATATATGTATATATATATATATATATATATATATATATATATATATATATATATATATATATATATATATATATATATATATATAGTATATATATATATATATATATATATATATATATATATATATATATATATATATATATATATATATATATATGTTGACATAACAATATGTAAAAATATGCATATTGATTACGGAAAAATCATTTTAATTTCAAATTTACATAATAATTATAGAATATGAATTTTACGTACGCTCTATATATATTTTTACATGATGTATTATAGTAAATTCGTGTTTTTTACTATAATCTGTATACAAAATCACTGTTACTTTTTACCGTGTGGGCTACATTATATCATAAAATTTCAACAGACGCGAAAACATAGCACGAGAAATGTCCACCCGGTGCAGATTTTTGGTGTTCGTTTCAGCGAGCGGTAGCCTTCAATACCCTGGAATTGCATACGCATAAGCCACCCATGCCTATTGTGATTTTTAATGCCGTGAAATAAAATTAAGTTCAGAAGATCTTCCTTCTTTCTAGGTGCTTAGGAGGATATACGCAAAATACAAACGAAAGTTTTAATTCTGTTGTTTGGGCGATAACTCCAAAGGTCGCTCGGAAAAAAAGTTGATGAGCAAATTTTGGACCTTTAAGGGTTGCTTTATGGTCCTGGCATCGCCGATTGAATATAAAAAAAATTGCAAGTCTCTGTCTTCAATATTTGTAATATAAATATTAATTTGAAACTATAAACGCGATTTACTCGAAACTATGTTTTTAAAGTCGGACGAAAAAGCTGATCCTACACTGAAAGAAATCTTTTGTAAAACCGACAATTCAACAATTGTTGAATGGATTGGTAAGATTTACAACGAAATTTAGTTTCAGTTAACAGCTATTTTATTTGGCTATAATACACAATTTTGTTACTGTATCAAATCTAAATTGTTAACTAAATTTGAATTGTTACAATAACCTAAACTTATTGTTAGAAAAGGATGTAAACCGTACGCTTGATGTGGTGTATAAAACAACTATGTATCTAGTTATCTATACATATTTGAAATGGAGTCTATACTATTGGATGAGGACTAAATAACAAATTGTTCGATGTGCACTCTATTGCTTGATATGTAGAAATAACATATTTATTATAGTAAACTAATCATGCCTTGATGTTAACGGAACAATTTACAACAGTATCTAAAACAACAATTTGCATTTTAATGGGAACATTCATTTTTGTTATAATTTTATTACTAGTTGATAGTTCCAACAATTCCGAAATGCATTTTCATTGAGTTTCAATAATTACTATTGAAAATTGTAGAGCCTACAAATATTATGTTAAAAATGCTTATTTTGAATTGTGTGAATAACAATTTGATTTGTTAACTACATTAATTGACGCGCAATAACGGCAGCACGCGTCTTCATATCGCCACACGATGCAAGTCAGAACACGTTCATACGCATCGTACACCATTCCTACACATCGTAGTTGTATTTAATATTTCGATTTACTTTGTGTTCTTGTGTAGTTATTTAGTCTGTGGTTGTGATCACTCTGTGTGTAAAATTGACGGAATGCATTTTGTATAAAATTTGTTTTAGAACGTCAACGATGTACAACATGTCATCAGAAAAAAATAAACTTGGATCTATGGGCTTTCAGCCAATAATAATAATTATTGGTTCAATTAATAATCCTGAGGGGTTTATTTTGTTTATTGATAATAATAAATATAACTCATTACTCCAGGCATATAACATTATATGTGCATATCACTATTTTGAATAATTTTCCATAAGTTCCTTATTATTTACTATATACTGTATTATATATTTTTATTTGGTATTTCATTTTTAGAAAATGTATTTTCTTCTTTATTAATATAATAAATTGTATACCTAAATCAAATATCGGGAGTGGCCTGCACTCAACTTTCTTTTACGTAGTTTTCAATAGATACTAATATACATACATATATATATATATATATATATATATATAAATTAATGAAAATAACTGGATAATTATACCTATTTATAATGGATCTGTATTTGAAGTACCTACTTATTGTATTCACTATTAAACTGTCAAACTCCACAGTTAAACTCTGAAATTGTTGTTTAATTATGTTAGCAAATATATAATATAAACTGATTCTATAATAATTTACCAGATACAATGTATTCTAATAAGAAATCAATATTCTAAATATTAATTCATACAGATAACTGTCAATGTAATGCTTGTTTGTTTTCAATAAACAAGAAACAAATGATGTAACTCATGGTTGATCCGATTTAAAAATAATAAAATGTGTCACAGGTGTAGGTATCACTATGGCAACGTAAATAAGATATTTGAGTTTTTTCGTAGCAGTTTTCTCATAACTGGTACAATTTATGAAGAAACTTTTCAAACAAAAGTTGTGCGAAATATTAATATCTTTCATTATGAACATAACTATTTTTGCCATAAGTGCAGCCGACCTAGTGTTACTGGAGATAGAACAAAAAATGCATGGAGTAAACATGCACTACCGGTTTGAATATTCTTTTCAAAAATAAGAGGTGCACATCTAGGGCATATACAAGTCTTAAGTTTGAAGTTTCATAATTTTTCGTTGGACAGTTTTGGCCCTAGAGCGTTCACAGACACACACACACACAGACAGACAGATTGACGTCATTCCGAAAATAGTCACATTCGATCCAGGGAAATTCAAAACGTGTATATCCGTTGAAATCTCGAGTTCGAAATTTTTCATAACTACAAGACTTACTTATTACTTCGTAAAAGAATGTAAAAATAGAATATCAGATGAAAATTGTAGCGTGGGCATCCAGTCCCATAACAAGAAACAGGGTTTCGAGAGAATCGTTTGTAAAGTCGTCAACTTCTGCGCCGCAGCGTTTGGTGTCGTGTCGTTCTGTTCGATTTCAAAACGATTTGGAGGACGATGTCGTTTTCTATTGTCCTGTCTTGGTCGTTTAGAGGTTAATATACTACCTTTTCGATCCATTTTTAATTCAAAATTTCAACTAATTACACTAAAAATATTATGAACGACCATTGTCAGCAATGTGCGCGTCAAAGGAAAATGCGGTGTACCTTCGTTATTTGTACGAATTTCAGCATCATATTTTGGGGAAATATTCTAAAAGATACATTCTTTAAAATTATGTAAAAGAGAAAAATCGATTTTTTTGAAACCGTCACAATGTTTTTTTATGTTTACGTAACTGTGCCCAAAGAAAGCCTTGAATATTTCTTTCGAATTGGGTAAATAATATCAACTCCGGGTTTTTTGCATGTTGATTATTAATATTTCGACTGTATCTTCGTGCACGACGTGCTCCCTCTCACGGGCGGAAACCTCTAGGTCGTTCGGGTTATCTTTACCCTTCCGGCGGGCGCGCGATAAAATTTAA
Source organism: Leistus spinibarbis (assembly GCA_933228885.1). Lineage (NCBI taxonomy): Eukaryota > Metazoa > Arthropoda > Insecta > Coleoptera > Carabidae > Leistus > Leistus spinibarbis. Next base: position 346,665 of record CAKOGD010000048.1, on the reverse strand, counting down.
CATGAGCGGGCGCGCCGTATAAATTTTATACAATGCAACATATCTTGAATTAAGCAACAGATAACTGTTTTTATGCAGTAAAATTACTAAATGGGTAAACAAATATGTTTCTATAATAAATAAAAGTATAATTTATAAAACTTATGCTTATTCTATATCTTATTCTAAACAAATATAAAACATAACAAATATGTAATATAGTAACATAATAATATTTGGGTTTGAAGTGAATCTACAAATTGAATTTATGAACTTGAAGAACTGTTATTTTGACAATCAGTGCACAAAACTTTGGTTTGAGAGTGTCGTTTACATGTAAAATAATTACAACTGTAATATTTCATCGACGCTGTAGTAACTAAAGCTTGCTAGAAACTGTACTAACACAAAAGCGGCCAACCACGTTCCAGCTACGTGACAGGGATAATGTCTTCTAGGATAAAAACCGGTTATATCCGAAACGGTTTTTAATTAACGATTTTATGCTGAAATTACAGTTTCTCGTATAAATTTTATACGAACGCGCCCGCCGAAAGCTTAATGAAATCTGATTTGAAATTGTTAAACATGACAAAATTAGTTGGAGTTGAGGTTAATTGGACGATAATTGACGAAATGGCGGCTGTTCAAAAAAATGTCATGTTTTGACTTACATTTTCTTGGCTTTGGTGGGTTGCAAAAAATATTTATTATTGATGGAAATGCGTGGAAGTGGTCAAATCTCCAATAAGTTTAGTGTATTATAATTAAAAACAAAGAAAACGATAATCGGACGCTACATTTTTGAGTTATATTTCCGCTTGATAAAAAAAAGTGATTTCAAGAAAGAACTCCTTAATAGTTTTGAGTTCATATAATTCAAAAATTCAATAGAATAAAAAAAAAATCGAAAATACCCGGAATCGCTATCATTTAAAAAATCAAAAAAAAAAAAAACACGAATAAGATGCCTATTCTTTGGGCAGAGTTACGTAAACCTCCCTTTAAACTTTAGAATTGTATTTGCCGGAAGAAAATCTAATATTTTTAGTTTGTCGCAAAATATTGCTACAGAGATCGTTTGTGTGTCTGTAACAATCTTGATTTTTACAATAAAAGTTCTAAGGTACTTTATAACTAGCAAATTTCTTCAAGTTGGCTGCCCGAAAGCTATAAGAAAATTATAATTTTGAAATTGAATATATGGTATATTCTTTGTTTTATAACATTTTTCAAAATTGTATAAAACTTTTTATATCAACCACTTATATTCAAATTTTGAAATAAAATAATAACTAATAATATTGAAATTTCAAACGTTATTGTAGCGATATCATTATTATGTTTTACATTATATCCATTAAAAATGAAGTGGTTATTCTTTAAACATCAGTGTCTAGAACAATGTGTTCTGTATAAATATAATATTAAAGTCATCCACTGAATAGGAATAGATAATACTGCGAGCTAAAGGCATTGGTGCCTGCACCTACGTTTGATCAGTATATATTTATAAATATTGGCAATTTACCTGTATAGTTCAAATAAGTATGAACATCATTATTTAGCAAGCTGCCATTAGCATACAGTTAATGGGCATGTAATTCCTTGGTTAGACTAATCCTTGGGTTTCAATAGAAAAACTTCGCATTAGGATACGCCATATTATATTTGGTATTGTGCTCAAATGCTAATTTATTGTTGCTAGTAAAACTCCATTAAAATAATGGTAGTGGCCAACACAGAACTTTCTTTTACCCTTTACGTAATTTTCATTAGAAATATATATTCCAAGAAACTGTCAAGAAATACCAATTCTAACACCAGTAATACACTGAAATTGTACAATTTGCTTATTATAAAATATTATTTCTAAAATATGAAACATATATGTTGATTCACTAAAATTCATCTCATAAATATATCCAAATATAATTTTTAATACGTTCTGTTTTTAGCTCGCCGTACGTAGTACCGAAGAAGCTAAAGCATTCGGTCGTGTGTCTGTATAATTCTCTGATCAAAAAATTTCATTAAGAAAAAGTGTTCGTCTCGTCGCCCTGATTCCGAAAATGTATATAACTTATATACTTGGATGTTAGTCGTCGCTCGGTCGCTCGTAAGACCAAATTTGTGCCCTCTACTCCTCTGAAGGTACCGGAGCGATTCACTCCAAATTTGGTACACATATTATTTGGCATCCCATTTGAATCCGCTCGCAGTTTAAATCCAATCGCCCGTATACTTCCCGAGTTATAGGGCCCCAAAATTTGGAGCCCCCCTTAATACTGCCCTTATAAAAATAATTGAAACACTTAAAAATTTTACTAAAAATTCTAAGATATTTTTTGTCTACAAGGTTTTTTCATTTTGTTAACCCAAAGCCCGAAAAAAATTATTAAATATTATAATTTTGAATTTTAAAATATGCACTAAATTATTTTTTTATCAATATCATCTAAATTTAGTACACATATTATTTGGCATCCCAATTGAATCCGCTCGCAGTATATATCCAATCGCCCGTATACTTCCTGAGTTATAGGGCCCCAAAATTTAGAGCCCCCCTTAATACTGCCCTTATAAAAATAATTGAAACACTTAAAAATTCTAAGATATTTTATATCTACAAGATTTTATCATTTTGTTAATCCAAAGCCCGAAAAAAATTATTAAATATTATAATTTTGAATTTTAAAGTATGAACTAAAAATTTTTTTTATAAATATAATCTAAAATTAAATGGAAGACTTTTTACATCTCTAACATATTTTCAAATTGTTAACCAAAAGGCCATAGTAATTAAAAACCACTGCTCGCAACGCATATTTTACCTAAGGGCGAGCTCTACGCGTTGGTGCGTTTTACGCGTACCAAATCTTGTTCAAAATAGATTTCAATATTTATCTGCAATAAACTTTACAAACACGTTCTCAGTCGATCAATTTGTGTTAACCGGTGAAAAATAACATACATTATTTATATTTTGTTTATCTGTCAAAATATATTCTGGCATAGCTTTCATAGATTTCTTAAAAGACAAGATTTGGTACGCGTAAAACGCACCAACGCGCAGAGCTCGCCCTTAGGTAAAATATGCATTGCGAGCAGTGCTTTTTAATTATTATGATCTTTTGGTTAACAATTTGAAAATATGTTATAGATATCAAAAGTCGCACATTTAATTTTAGATTATATTGATTAAAAAAAAAAAAAAATTTAGTTCATACTTCAAAATTATAATATTTAATAATTTTTTTCGGGCTTTGGATTAACAAAATGAAAAAATCTGGTAGATATAAAATATCTTAGTATTATTAGTAGAATTTTTAAGTGTTTCAATTATTTTTGAAAGGGCAGTATTAAGGGGGGCTCCAAATTTCGGGGACCTATAACTCGGGAAGTATACGGGCGATTGGATTTAAACTGCGAGCGGATACAAATGGGATGCCAAATAATATGTGTACCAAATTTTGAGTGAATCGCTTCGGTACCTTCAGAGGAGTAGAGGGCACAAATTTGGTCTTACGAGCGACGACTAACATCCAAGTATATAAGTTATATACATTTTCGGAATCAGGGCGACGAGACGAACCCTTTTTCTTTATGAATTTTTTTGATCCGAGAATGCTACAGACACACGACCGAATGCTTAAGCCCCTTCGATACTACGTACGGCGAGCTAAAAATCTCGTAAGTGCATGACAATATATTGTAAATAAGATATTTAAAATGTTCCTTAGCAGTTTTCTCGTAGCAGGTACATTTCTTGAAGAAAAATTTCGAACAAAAGTTGTATGATATATTAATATCTTTCGTTATGAATCTTACTATTTTTGTTTTTATTGCAGCCGTTTTAGTGATATTGGACATAGAACACAAAATGCATGGAGTTAACGTGCACTTCCGGTTTGAATATTCTTTTCAAATATAGGATGTGAACATCTAGACCAGTGTTTCCCAAACTGTTTTGGCCCACGGACCCCCTTTCATTGTCAAAACTTTCCCACGGACCCTGGGTGAAAAACTACATATGTACTTGCATAATAGAAAAATTAAAAATTAAACTTTGATGTCTTGAATGGTAAATAGTGACGTAAAAATAAAATATTTTGTTGATGAAGTATTTATTAAAATTATAACTTTGGTTTTAAAATACAAAAATAATGAATGACTTGGATGAACCTGATGGGATGTTATGAGTGCATTTATGCCTGGCTCAATGTTTGTGAGTAGCAACCGCAAATCCCCACGAGTACTAATTTCTAGTCGGTTTCTTTTTTTTGTGACAAGGCTCATAACGGCACTGAATCCACGTTCTACCAAATAGGAAGACGGAAAAGCAATCAACAACTTCTGTACAATAACCCATAATGCCATAAGTGTTAACAATAAGCAAACAAATCTTCATCTCTATTTTGCAATTTTGAAAGATTTGGAAACTGAGAACATTCTCCTCTTCCCAAGTTTTGTTTGTATAGTAAAAGTTTTGCAACAAAGGCAGATATTACACTTTTAGTTTTGATTAAATTTAATGTGTCACCTTGTAGTTTCAAATTAGTCTCGTTAAATCTGGCAAATAAATCAGTCATATAAGCGATGTCATTTTTTGAGATAATTAAATTGTGCCGCAAATCATTGTCTTTACTCTCTATATTTCTCTATATTTATATTTTACTTAGGATGTAAAAATTGCTAATAATAATTTATTCCTAGTTATTTATTTTAACTTCCATATTAATAAAAATGTGTCACATTTATTTTATTTTATATTAAACCTTGCGCGGACCCCCTGACGTTGTGCAGCGACCCCCAAATCGATTTTAATTTTTCAAGGACCCCCTGAATGATCCCAGGGACCCCTTGGGGTCCATAGGGACCACTTTGGGAACCACTGATCTAGACCATATACAAGTCTTAAGTTTTAAAGTTTCATAATATACGTTCGACAGTTTCGGTTCTAGAGTGTTCACAGACAGACACACACAGACATCATTCTGATACTAGTCTCATTGATTGAGGGAAGGTGAAAACGTCTATATCCGTTGAAATCTCGAGTTCGATATTTTTGGTGAACTCCTCCTATACTTACTTATTACTCCGTATAAGAAAGTAATAAGAGTTGTGGTATATTTCGCCGATAACTAAAATTAATTATAAAAGTTTTGATTTTACATTATAAAATATCTGGAGTGTCCTGCACTCAACTTTCTTTTACGTAGTTTTCAATAGATAGATATTAATATACATATATATCCCAAATCTCGACACCCGAAAGGGTAAACGAGATTTAAAACGCTTATATATATATATATATATATATATATATATATATATATCCCAAACAAACTGTCTACATATATTTATATATATATATATATATATATATATATATATATATATATATAATCTCAAACAAACGGTCAAACTAACCAATACTCTACAGGAATACTCTGAAATTTTGTTTTCCTGGCAAAAACGGGCACAAATAATAATTATTAATTTTAAGTGATAACAAAATCTTTTGCTGACCAATATAAAATGAAAATTCAAATTAAATTACTATAACTTAATAATAACTGGATAATTATACCAATTTATAATGGATCTGTATTTGAAGTATTTATCGCATTCACTCTTAAACTGTCAAACTCCACAGTAAAACTCTGAAATTGTTATTTCATTATGTTAGCAAATATATAATATAAATTGATTCTATAATAATTTACCTGATACAATATATTCTAATAAGATATCAATATTTTAAATATTAATTCATACAGTTAACTGTCAATGTAATGCTTGTTTGTTTTCAATAAACAAGAAACAAATGATGTAACTCATGGTTGAACCGATTTAAAAAAAATGGGTTGTGGCCAACGCGGGACTTTCTTTTACGTAGTTTTCATCAATATTTATTGATTATAAAAATATAATATTAGGAAATAATAATCCAACAGAAACAATTTGAAAACCAAGCTTACCTTATATAAATTAATGGGTTGAAAATTATACCAATACCAATTTGTAATGGTTTTGAACTAACTAACTATCAAAACTAAACAATTCTCTACAGAAATATTCTGAAATGTCATTTATCTAATTCAGACCATTTTGTTTTCTTGTCGAAATATTGACAGGCGCAGATGATCCGATTTATTAAGCTACATTCGAATCCATGACAACGTAAACAAGATTCTCATAATTTTCGGTAGCAGTTTTCTCGTAACTGGTACATTTATTGAAGAAACTTTTCAAACAAAAGTTGTGCGAAATATTAATATCTTTCATTATGAACATAACTATTTTTGCCGTAAGTGCAGCCGTTCTAGTGATATTGGAGATAGAACAAAAAATGCATAGAGTAAACATGCACTGCCGGTTAGAATATTCTTTTCAAAAATAGGAGGTGCACAACTAGACCATATACAAGTCTTAAGTTTGAAGTCTCATAATTTTACGTTGGACAGTTTCGGCTCTAGAGCGTTCACATACACACACACGCACACACACACACACACACACACACACACACACACAGACGTCACTCCGAAAATAGTCACATTCGATTCAGGGAAGCTCAAAACGTGTATATCCGTTGAAATCTCGAGTTCGATTTTTTTGGTGATCCCTATACTTACTTATTACTTCGTAAAAGAAAGTAATAATAAAATTTGTCACAAGTGTAGGTATCACTATGGCAACGTAAATAAGATATTTGAGTTTTTTCGTAGCAGTTTTCTCATAACTGGTACAAATTTTGACGAAATGTTTCAAGCAAAAGTTGTGCGAAATATTAATCTCTTTCATTATGAACATAACTATATTAGCCGTAAGTGTAGCCGTTCTAGTGATATTGCAGATAGAACAAAAAATGCATTGAGTAAACATGCACTTCCGGTTTGAATATTCTTTTCAAAAATAGGAGGTGCACATCTAGGGTATATACAAGTCTTAAGTTTGAAGTTTCATAATTTTACGTTCGACAGTTTTGGTCCTAGAGCGTTCACAGACACACAGACGTCATTACGAAAATAGTCACATTCGATTCAGGGAAGGTAAAAACATGTATATCCGCTGAAATCTCGAGTTCAAAATTTTTCATGATTACAATACTTACTTATTACTCTGTAAAAGAAAGTAAAAATTTAAGGTAAAAGTTAAAACATTTTAAAATTACTAAAATCATCAGCTAAGTTTACGAGGGATAATAAGCTCTCTAAATAGTATTTATAAATGTTTACTTTCTAATATGAATCTATTGTAATCATGAAACATTTAAAGCTCGAGATTTTAACAGAAATATACATTTAGACCAAGGCTGTCCAACCCGCGGGCCGAGCAAACAAACCCCGAAATATATGAATACTATATATTTTTAAGATATTTATTTTGCTCGTCAGCTATGGTAATATACTTGTGGTCCAAAACACCATGTCTTCTTCAAATGTGGCCCAAAGAAACAAAAATGTTGGACATCCCTGATTTAGACCATCCCTGAATCGTTTCTGCCTATTTTCGAAATGATGTCTGTGAGTGAGTCTGTGCGGCAGTGATTGGTCCAGAACAAAATAGTACATTTATTATGAAACTTTGTACTAAAAACCTATATCAATATTAAAACCGAAAGTATTTTTTTTATTTTAGCAACTTTTCGCATATCTTGAAAATGACAAGAATTAGAGAAAACAATATTCGTATAATAGTTAAAGATATTCAAATTTCTAGCAACTTTCGTTGTAATTTTCATTTCGAAAATTGTACCATATACTAAAAAATCGCTTTTGAAAATAGCTGTTCTACATGTACGTTTTCTTGGTTACTATAATTATTGATATTGTGCAACAGCAAACGTTGCATGGATTTTAAACAAAATATTATAGACGAATATACCTAATATTTAAAATATATTTATATTATTTAGAATGAAATTTACGTATAAGAATGTCGAGTAAAGGACACTACAGCTATTTTGAAAAGGAAACAATATGTATTACCAATGAATCAAGAAAGTTTAAATCGAATTTCCGTGCACCATTACTTTATTATAAGAATGTATATGAGGAAGTAATGTAATCAATCATGATAAATTACGAACACGAAATTTTGACAGAAATACACGTTTGGACCATCTCTAAATCAATTTTATGGCTAAGTGAGTGTGTCTGTCTGTCTGTGATGGCTCTACACTAAATTCTGTTGATAACATTGTAAAACTTTAAACTTAAAACTCGAATAGAGACTGAAAGATATCCTCCTATTTTTGAAATCAAACTCATAACCGGAAGTAAAATATCGAAAATGGTATGAGTAAGAGATAAGTAATACAAATAAAAGCTAAGAATGTTACATCTATTAGCCATTTTTGGTAATATAGGTTTCCGAAAAACGTACTATTTACTGAAAAATCGCTTTTTAAAAAGAACATTTTCTATTTACGTTTCCCTAATTACAATACATTATAGCATAAATAGCAATCGGAAAGTTAATTTAAAATAAAATAAAACGATATTATAGTATAGATACTGAAAGTATAAGAAAGTCGAGTGAAGATCAGTCCAATTTATTATACTTTCATATTCCTATGTATATAAGGATGAATTGTAATCCTCATACGATCGTATCTATGGCAAAATAATATAATAAGTATGATAATTTAAGATTTTCCGTTGAATTTTTCTCGAAACTGATGGTGCATTTTTTGAAGAAACTTTTCCAACAAAAGTTGTGTGAGTTATTAATTTCATACAATATGAACATGACTATTTTTGCCATACATTAGCTGTTCTAGTAATATTGGAGAAAGGATAAAATTACAAAGAGTAAACATGCACTTCCGACTTAAATATTATATTCCAAAATGGGAGGTGCACATTTAGACCATATACAAGTATAATGTTTGATGTTTCACAATTTTCCGTTTGACAGTTTTGGCTCTAGAGTGTTCACATACAAAGACGTCATTCGAAAATAGTCACATTCGATTCAGGGTGGGTCAAAACGTGTATAGCCGTCGAATTCTCGAGTTAAATATTTTTAATAATTACAAAACTAACTAATTACTGTCTATAGGAAAGTAAAAATTATTCCTATAACCAGGATTTTACCTCATCATATAAACAATTGTGTTTGACGTATTATTTGACACTCCCCTCCCCCAATTATTATGTTAGAAATTATCATTTTGACTCCACCTCCAAATATAATATGATAGTAATTAGGTATATTAGGAAATAAGTTTTGATTTGTCTTAAGCAAGTTGCCCAATAACGAATGGTTGTGGTTTGTGTCGAAACTAATTACCTATTTGAAGTCAAAATTGTATATAAAGGCACTTTAAAATATTTACGATTCCATAGTTATTTTGATCATTGCATTTTGCGTATCGCTTAATTTGTGACTCTGAATTACTTATTTTAAGTATTCCGTATTCAATTCTATAAATCGGTTTTGTACTTTATTTTCGTTGACAATCGAAGTGCTAAATTTGTGTTTTGAGGTTACAGCCTGCGTTGACTTTTTATAATTTGTGGGTTTGATATTTCTCAAAGAATTTTCTCATATAGTTCCGGGCAAGAATATTTAAACATTTGAATAAACATTTTTGTTATAAAACAAATATTAACATTTCTAATATTTGTACGCGAGATCAGGCATAATTATTAACGAGAATGGAAAAGCGTAAAATGGTTTGTCCTCTGAAGCACTGGGGTACAGGTGAAGTGATTTATGATCGATTGAACAAAGAGAGTGGGAGTGTAAGTGTTTTTATATTTTATATTATTTGTTGATTTATTTACAACGTTATATTAATTTGTGTATTACATAATTGCAAAGAAAAGAAATGCTGAAATAGCCTTCACTAAACATTATATTTCATTCACTATCTGAATTTATAATATTGCTTTATTTTGTTTTAAATTCACCCTACTATAGTTATGAAACAAAATCAATAAATATTGTAACTAAGGAAACATACATGTAACTTGGCTATTTTCAAAACTGATTTTTCAGTAAATAGAACATTTTTCAAGTAAAAGATGCTAGAAATTTGAATATTATTATAAGAATCACTTTTTTCTAACTTCGTGTCAAGATATTGAAATAGTAGTCAGAGTAAACTGTTCTTCCGGGTGAGATATTGCATTCAAAAATAGAAGTTGCCCCGGCTACCCGGGCTATTTACTTTACAAGTCTTAAAGTTTCATATATTTTTCTTCCACGGTTTTGGCTCTAGAGCATACACACACATACAAAGATACACACACACAACGTAGATTCTATTCAGAGATGGTTCATACGTGTATTTCCGTTCCCATTTTTCTCGTTCTTCGTCCAAGAAAGTAAAAAATTGGTCCAATGTGTATTTTAGGGCTACTCCAATTGAAAATTGCACGAATTATACATGGCTTAAATAATTCGTATTTACTGTTTTATAACTATAAAGACGAGATTAAATCAGTTAAAATCTTCCACAAATTTACCAATTTTATTTATTTCTACAACGCAACAATACTTAAACTCTGCTTAAATTGTGTGATGTAACTAGGCATAAGAGTAAATAATTTGTTTAAATTCAGATATGTGACAGGCATGCAAAATATACTTACTTTAATAAACTAAGAACGAGGTTTATTTGCAGTATAACAAACATGTAAATTACGAATCTCCGTTAAGAGTTCGGAATAAAAAATAAATTTTTATTTTCGTACAAGTCACTTTACACTTAACTAATTTGATTCATAAAACAGGTTATTCTTATTTGACAGACAATTCTTAACTGACTTAAAATAATGTTTTTATTTTATGCATTGTGCAGTTTTTATTTGAACTATGAAATAAGAGAGGCATGTTGTTGCTGACGCGGCGGGATCCACGGGAACGTCGCGTCCAAGCGTTGTTGAATTTGACACTTTAGGTAAAGCGTGTATCGTAACTTGTATGTAACAAACACAACCTTCCATTACTTCTTTGCTGTCTTATATAAAAGTTGTTAAATTCTCTCAAAAGCTGCAATATATATACATATATATATATATATATATATATATATATATATATATATATATATATATATATATATATATATATATATATATATATATATATATATATAACCTACTAGATATTCTTTTGCTGGCCACAATTTATTTTAAATGTTTACTTTCTTATACATAATAAGAAAAAGAATGCAAGAAAACTTCAAAATTTTAATGAATATATTCGTTTTGACGATCTCTGTTTCCATTTTGACTTTATTTTCATTTAAACATAACTAATAGTAATAATAAGAAATTTACTACAGAATTATATTGAATTGAATGAATATCTTTGCTTTAAAAATCGCCACTTAGGCACCATTGCATATATATATTAATTTGGGTTCTTATGTAATTCTAGGATACCCCTTGCTCGGGCCAATCATGTCTCGGTAGCGTCATGTTCCCGTCCCGACACTCGGGAGAACCTCGAGATCCTCAAGAAGTTTTACAACAAGCCAAAGAATTCCTGGACCTATATTTCACTTCGATACGACGGTAAGTGTTCACGCACACGCAACAACCAACAACCACGGTTTGAAACTTGATCACCATCAATTTTAACAATCAAATTTCCAATTTAATTTACACTCTACGTATTTTTGAATCTGTTGCGCAGTTTTGTGTCAAACAGTTTTCATATAAATATATTTAGTGTAGAAAACTGTATCGCATGAATTATATCAATAACGAAAATTCGATTAGCGAACGAACGTCACAATTTCATGAATATTGTTTAATGTCACCAAATAAATAAATGTTTAAATATTATAGTTCTTACAGTAATTATCAGAACATTATTATGCATAGTATTAACTAGTTAGAAATCTAGTTTTACGGCTCGCTGAAATATGCAGGCGATTACAAGATCCCCGAATATTTCTTTTCATGAGAGTACTACCCATGATTAACATTTTAATAAATTGTAAATCAAATATTTCATATTTTACCGTTAGATATGACAAATTGCATTATTTTCATGCAATGTTTCGAGTATAAATATGAAAATACAAGACTAACTCGTGGGCACCATGTACCCGTATCATATACATATATACCACGCCACACCAATTCACCCGTGTATGTATCTAGCTTTCAATCCAGAACGCTATGTAAATATTACGAACTAACATGAAGTAAGCGCCTTAATTGTAAACCAACGTTTAATTTATTTACAAATTTTGTTTCAAATGTCGACTTTCAATGACACAGAATCCGATATATTAAAACAGAATTCTTCTTATAACCGACATGACTTATGCAATCCATTTAACTTTATACAAAGCAACATATTCATTACTATTATAATGTACTTTATTATTTACACAACTCGATTTGCAAAAAAACTGTCGGCATTTTAATGTTAATTCAAAAATTAAGTACGTGAACTTAAGGGAGAGTCCTTTTATAATTTTTTCAAAATATCGATCTTTTTTTATTACATAAATCGAATGCTACAAGTGTGTAGAATATTTAAATAAAATTATTTGGCGGTCCGTCAATTAGTTCCGTTGCTACACGGCTTTCAATGGACCATTGTCCTGAGCGCGGACAGGCGCTCAGGTAGCAAGTTCGTCGCGTTGTCCAAACTTCAAACACGTTTTTCTCGAAACAAGATTTTTCGAATCTGCGGGAATTGTAAATTTGAACCGTTCAACCAATCAACTTCGCGTTTTGTCTGCCTAAAAGGAAATTGAATTCTCGGGCATCTATACCTATCAAATTGCAACATTTGGATGATTAACGATTTTTCACAGCAGGCCAAAGTGGAAAAATCATGCGACAAAACTGTCATTTTGTCCAAATTAGGAATTATTAACTCGAATATAGTCTTAAATGGAAGTAATCTACACGGCGACGTATGAAAGCAAATATATATATTTTTGATTGTAAATATACGAAACAATGCTTGAAAATATTGCAATTTATTATAACTAAAAGTTTGAAATATCAATAATTTAAAAGAAATCTTCTTATAATGGATACGGCCCCTTGAAGTTATAAGATATAACTTCTGTCGAATATTAGTTAAAATTTATAAATATGGATAATAATTCTGTTAAATGGAATATTAGGAGCATTTATTATCGCATGAATATTTCTGCAATTGTAGAGCCAATTGTACTGTGAATACTGACAGTGATTATAAATAAATTTACTGCGTCTCACAATGAATGCACAATATACATTGAATTTAGGTACTACCCTTATTTTTGGGCCCACAATTTATTTATTTTGACATCTAATAACTATTTTGACGTTTAAGAATGTAGCATTTGTTTTTTTTACAATTCAAAAACCAAAATGTATTTACCCGTCAATATATTTTTGTTTAATATGCCTGGCATACTGACAGTTAAGGCCGGTTTCCAATTGACACAGACGCAGAACGCAGAGCTAGAAATGTAACACAGTAACATAGAAATATATAGTTTAGTTTCCAATAGACGCAGGAATTGATATTTTATATAACGTATATCATCATTAATATATTGGAAATTGATATTGTTTATGAAGATTTTGCCATATTAACAATTTTTCTTGTAATAACTGCAATTATATTACAAACATAAAAAAATAGTTTGATTTTTTATTTTGGCATTTATAGTCTGGATGAGATTTGTCGTATAAATACAGACAACACTTCACCGCAAATAGTAATTTTCGATCTAAGTCCATCTTATTTCTTAAAATTATTACTATCATTTTCACATTACTTTACACTTTACGGGTTTTTAGAATTGATATAACAGTTATTAAAAATACATCAGTGGTTTATTTATCAGTTCATTAATTAAGTATTACTATTGGTTGGAAGTAGAAATGAGAACGCAGAATATAAAGATATCGATATTCTCGTCTGCGTTTTCTAACGTACATGCTATTCGAAACCGTAACATGTAATCCCCTATCTTTTATATTTAGACGCAGACGTAGATTCTTGCATCTACGTCAATTGGAATCCGGCCTTTAGTGGTTCGAACCCGGTATGTTTATGAACAAAGCGATTCACACAGAAATAATTATATTTATATATATACATTCATAGATAAATATACATCTGGGTGTTTCTATATGAATATATATATATATATAAGCAGGGTAGGAGATGCTTTTAATTAATTGTCCTGACGGGATAAAACTTTATTCCAGCATCGCATGCACTGAATATATAATCTCACTATATATCTGAGCAACACAGTAAAATTTCTAATCATATATTTTATGTATGCTTGCAGAAAAGATACTTCGGCCCATAAGGCGCGCTGGGATCAAGTTGCGAAAGATATCGAGGAAATGGGAACTTATGAACTAACGGAAACGGAACTAGTTTATGGAGCGAAAATGGCTTGGAGGAACGCTGTCCGATGCATTGGGCGAATCCAATGGAGCAAATTGCAGGTCAGTACTTTTTCTATCTTTTCTTATTAAGTTTTCTAGCACACTTTAACTCGTCGTACGATAGTACAAGACAGTTACTTAATATGCTTGGATTATGTCGGTCGCTCGTCCGTAAGACCAGCTTTGTGGACGTATCTCCTCGGAAGGCACCGGGTCCATTTTAATTCAATTTTGTGTACATATAAAAAAGTTTCTGGCGTATTTTAAATCCAATCGTCTGTACAGGTTCGGAGCTATACGGCCTCAAAATTTGGAGCACTCCTTAATACCCTAAACAAATATTGAAAATTTTAGAAAATTCTACAAAAAGATATAAAATATTTCATTTCTACAAAGTCTGTGGCTTGGTGCTAAAAGTGCCAATATTATTGCATCGAAGTAATTTTACTTTATTCACCATTTGTATTAACTTGTTTGAACAGTAGATAGTTAGACATAAGCATTATAGCATTGAGAAGAACAAGATAAACTGTAGAGAAAAGTATGTGTAACTCGATATCGCTATCATTAACGTAATATATATTTGTGATTTTATTTTCAGGTTTTCGACTGTCGCTACGTCACAACTATAAGTGGCATGTTTGAGGCTATGTGTAATCACATAAAATACAGCACGAACAAGGGCAATATCCGGTAAGTTCTTGCATTCCTCTTCACGTCTTCTCTTTTGCAAGTTACATCTTATTCTTTTCTTGCCAAAAGAAAAAACTTACTCTTCTTCTCATTCAAAAACCTCAATTTTCTTTCGATTGATTGAAAATTTATATGAAACTCAATAAGTTTCTATTTGAAAGATATAAATACATATATAATATAATTGTGCAGCAAAATAAAATGAAAGTGTCTATTAATATCCATTTTGTATTTGTTACACATATTTACCATCGTATTGTATAATTAGCACCGATAGCTATTGTCATGATTCTCTTCTTGTTTATAATGCTCATATTGGTAATGTATGCATTGTTTTACAGTTCAGCGATAACGATATTCCCGCAACGTACCGATGGCAAACATGACTTCAAAATCTGGAACCCACAATTGCTGGCGTACGCAGGCTATCGTTACCCGGACGGCACAATCACCGGTGACCCGGCGAACGCTGAATTCACCGATGTGTGCCTGAAGCTCGGCTGGCGGGGACCCGGCACTCGATTCGACATTCTGCCGCTCGTCCTATCAGCCAACGGAGATGACCCTGATTATTTCGATCTCCCTGCAGAACTAGTATTGCAAGTGCCCCTGTCTCACCCCAAGTAAGTTATCTCGCATCGTGTATATTACTTATTAGGCGAACTGAAGGCATAGGTGCCTAGTACTTATTCTTGTTTTTCAATATTTTTAATAACCATAAACAAGAAACCATATGTAACCATTTGACACAGCAAGAATTAGGAACACCACTTAATACTACCCTTAGAAAGAAAAAGTTACTCAAATATTTTGAATCTACAACATTCCTTCGAATTAGTAACACAGAGGAAAATAATAAATTAAAATATAAATTATGAATTTTAAAATATGCACTAACGGTATTTAAAAGAAAATCTACAGAAAATTGTAAGCCTTATTATAGAAATGCTTATGCAACAATTTTTGTGTCTAGGTATAGTTGGTTCGAGGAACTAGGATTAAAGTGGTATGCCGTGCCTGCTGTATCAGGAATGATGTTCGATTGCGGTGGCCTTGAGTTCACCGCTGCACCCTTCAACGGCTGGTACATGGCCACCGAGATTGGTTGCAGGAATTTATCTGACTCGCATCGTTACAATATGCTCGAGGTAACTGATCTAACAACACCATTATCTACCATTATCACGTGCTAGCATATTGCCACCAATATACGATTTGCAACTATATGTAATTATCGCCGATTATTGCTAAATCACAACCGAATTTGGATTTATCCCCACCAGAACTATAACATATTGTGATACCTTGATCTTTTCAATTGGCAAATACAAATTAGCCTTGCGATAAGATTTTGTGCAGAGCATAATGTACCCACGAAGAAATTGTTATTTCGTATTTCCTAACTTCACTTAATCAAAGTGCCAATGTCTATAGAGCTAATTTTTTTCTTTCATATACGCAAGAAGAAGAGAATATTGTATTCAACTTTCATTTACGTTTTAATAGGCTTTTCTTTATTTTTTGATGTGATAGAATAATATTAATTTTGACGAAATATCTCTAACATTGATATACGGAATGTGTTTTCGTTCCATTATTCAAATTTAACATCATGAAATTTCAATTTTGTGAAAACTTGTCATTTCTAAGCAAGTATATAGATCCTTACCAAGAATCCAGAAAAAAATCAAATTGCTTAGACTATTGTTATCAATTTGCAAATCATAATTTTGAAGCAATGTACTATCCATAAATATGTATTCGTTATAGAAATGCAGGATTTAAATATTTATGGATGTGGATTCCATAAAATTCACGTTATAAATATTTTCAAATATAATTTTTAATACGTACTGTTTTTCAAAATATATTTCAATATTTATCTGCAATAAACATTACAAACACGTTCTCAGTCGATTTATTTGTGTTAATCAGTGCAAAATGACAAATCATTGCTATATTATTTATCTGTCAAATTTATTTATGCATAGATCATACGATTTCTTAAAAACATATCTCACAAATGCATAACTATGGCAACATAAGATAGATAATTTAGATTTTCCGTAGCAGTTTCCTCGTAACTGGTACATTTTTTGAAGATCTTTTCAATCAAAAGTTGTGCGAAATATTAATATCTTTCATATGAACCCAATAATTTTTGCCATGAGTGCAGCCGTTCTATATTGAAGATAGAATAAAAAATGTATAGAGTAAACAAGAACTTTCAAAAATATTTACATGTTTTATATCTATAAATACAATATTATCTAAATTGTGTCATGAAAATCGCAGTACCAACGCATGTCAACATTTAAAATAAAAGTCAAACAATGTTAAGTGAGTTTCATCGGAATCATCCAACATTTCCTCTCTTATACGTAATATGCCTAAAACAAACATTTATAATGGCTATAATATCCGTTTTGAGGGTTCTTGAATCCATTTTGACTACTTTCTCAATGCCATCTGTGTGCGTTTGTGATTGGTTTTGTATGGTCTCTCTATGCCTACAGTCTATACCGTTGAATATGATGTTAAATACCAATTTTATAACTATATTGTATCTGTATGTATTTCTCTAAACTTATAACATAGTGAGTCACATTTCGTGAATTGTACTGCAGCGAATTATACCAACAATACATGAATGCAAATAAACGTGTAGCACTTAATTGTAGTTACCAAATAAGAACTCACTTCATCATGGTACTGCATTTAATTATGAATAATGAAACTGTATTATTCTTCAATAGACTATCGCTCAAAAAATGGAACTCGACACTCGTACGCCGGTGACATTATGGAAAGATCGAGCACTCGTCGAAATTAATCTGGCTGTGTTGCACAGTTTCCAGAAATTGAATATTACGATTGTGGACCATCACACCGCGTCCGAATCGTTCATGAAACATATGGAGAACGAACAACGTTTAAGAAATGGATGCCCCGCCGATTGGGTTTGGATTGTTCCTCCACTATCTGGATCTGCTACACCAGTTTTCCACCAAGAAATGGCGCTGTATTTCTTGAAACCATCATATGATTACCAAGTATGTTTTATTTTTACAAATTCATACTTAATAAGTCTGTGTCTGAGTGCCACTGAAATATATATATATATAAACATATATTTATATAATATGACGGTTAGTGGTTTGAACCCGATCTATGCCGGTTTGTTCTTTTATAAATAAAGTATTCTACAATAATATACAAACAAATACATCTGGGTCTTTATATATATATATATATATATATATATATATATATATATATATATATATATAATTACATATTTTCAATTGTGCAAGAACAAGAACAGAGTTGGATTTAATTCAATTTTTTGTACGTCATTCTTTATTCTTTTCGCAGGAATTCGCTTGGAAATGCCACGTTTGGAAGAACAGACGTGAATGCGACAAGAGCACAACATCACAAAGAAAGATCCACTTCAAACAGATAGCAAGGTAAACTAAACAAAACGCACCTTAACAACTACAAACATTTGATTGTGGAGAGTGACTTTTGCTGTTTCTGATTCGTATTTTATCAACATTACTTGTGATTTATTCTAAAGATTTTTTTTATTTTCTCAATTTATTGCAAAATATAAATTTCATTTAAAAATTAAATTCAATAATAATAATAATATGTATATATATATATATATATATATATATATATATATCATTTTCATTTTAATATATCTTTATTGTTTTGTATAGTTTTTACATTTTGTTGGAACACATGACTGGTTTTTTCAGAGATCCTACTCACAGGGGGAGTGTATATCTGAGTTTGATTTTTGTTGCGTGTGTGTGGCGTGAGGTATTTGTGAGTGAGTTGTGTTAGTTTTTATTTATTTGTTGTTTTTTGTTGGTCGGGTATTGTGCATGGGAAAGGAGGAGACATGAAAACCCATTTTCAATAATGAAAATTATTTTACATAAAACTTATAGACTAATATAACTAGGTTTAAAATCTTACTTACTAACATTTTTATTGGTGATGGATGCAACATATTGTGTGGTGAGTGATAATGTTCTGTGTTGTTGTAGACTTTAGTGACGTGTTGTGTGGTCAGTGTTATTGGGTGCTTTAATGTTACGTGTGGCGCTCTGGAAGGCTTTCTTGGAATATTGGAAGCGTTTGGTAGGGGAGCTTGTGTTTTAACATGATTGGGGTGTTATCATGTCTGTGTATTGTGATTTTACGTGTGAGTGGGTTTGAGTTTAGTTGTGTTTTATAAAATTTTTGTGATATTTTGTCAATGTAGGCTCGTATGTACGGTATGTTGGTTTTTCGGTGGAGGTGCGTTATTCTAGTGTATCTGTCGGCGTTTGTAGCTAGTCTGAGACACTTGTTTTGGAGTCTCTGAAGGGGTAGTAAAGCGGAGTTTGATGCGTTGCACCAGACTGGGGCTGCATAGGTCATGATTGGGCGTATGATGGATGTGTAGATGAGGATTTTGTTTTTGGTGGTGACAGGACTGTTTTTAACTAGGAGGGGGTAGAGGTTTCTGATGGCAAGCTGAGTTTTTGTGATTGTGTGCTTGATGTGTTGTCCGTGTTTTAGCGTGTGGTTTAGGTGTACACCTAAGTATTTCACACTTTTTGTCGGTTCTATTTTTTTGTCGTATATGGTGAGTGGTGTCAGTATGCGTCGTTGTGTGAATTTACGTGAGAAAACAATGGCTTCAGTTTTAGTCGCGTTGATTTTGATTTTCCACTTGTCCCAGTATTTTTGTAGTTTGTTTATGTGTGTTTGTATATGTTTGCTTGCGGTCTGTGCACTGAAGGAGTGGGAGTATAAGGCTGTGTCGTCTGCAAATAATGAAATGTTGGTCCTTTGGTAGGTTGGTATGTCGCTAAGGTAGAGGATGAAGAGCTTAGGGCCTAGGACACTGCCTTGTGGGATGCCTGCCACTATGGGTTTTAGGTGGGATAGATTATTATTTATTTTTACTTGGAAGTTACGAAGTGTTAGGTAGGAGTGTATGAGTTTGACAAGGGTTGGAGGATAGTTGAAGTTAATTAGTTTGTGAATGAGTCCTATTATCCATACCTTGTCAAAAGCTTTTTCTATGTCTAATAGGGTCATCACAGTGACTTTTTGTTTGTTGAAATTAAGTGTTGCGTCAGTCACAATTCTACTTACCTGCTGCACAGTGTTGTGTTTCGATCTGAAATCGAACTGGCAGTCAGGGGTAGTTTTTAGTCTTTGGTCTATTTCATTTAGTCGGGATAGGATGACTTTCTCAGTGAGTTTTGCCAGGGTGTTAAGGAGGCTTATGGGACGGTAGCTGGTTGGCAGTTTGCGGTCTTTGTTTGGCTTGGCGATGGGATGTACGGTGGCAGTTTTCCAGACAGTGGGGAAATGTTGGAGTTTTATGATTGAGTTTATTAGATATGTGAATTGGACTATTGCTTTGGTTGAAAGGTTTTTTATGATAAGGTTTTCAATTTGGTCTGGACCTGGGGATTTTCGGTTTGGGAGGGTTTTTATTATTTGGGATAGTTCTAGGGGTGTGGTGAGAAGTTTGGCTAGTTCTTTGGGGTGGGTTTTGTGTGTATGGTTTAGGTATGTGTATGTCTGTTGTATGATGTTCGTCTGTTCGTTAGTGTCGGTAGTGTCTGTCTTGTGCACATTTTCAAATATGCACGCGATTGTCTCAGATTTCTCTTCGTCAGTGATAAGTGTCATATTGTTATGTATGAGTGTGGGGATGGCGATGTAAGGTTTTTTGAATGTCCTGGTCATTTTCCAAAGAGAATTGTCAAAGGGATTTAGCGTAGATAATTTTTGAGTCCATATGTTGTTTCTGTAGGTTCGGATTAGTGTTTTGATTTGGGTGTTCAAAGTGTTGATGCGTTGTTTTAGCTGGGGGTCGTAGTTCCGTTGCCATTGTTTTCTGGTATGGTTGCGGTCGCTGATTGTGTCCAATATGTTTTGTGGTAGTTTGTCTTTGTGCGAATGTATGATTATGGTTTCTGAGTGCTTACGTTTGGCTGACGTAATTGCGTCAGTGAAAGTCTTTATTTGTTTGTCCAGTTCGTTTGTTGTGTTTATGTTGTTGTTTATGATTATGTGTTGGTCTAGTGTTTTTCGGAATGCTTGCCAGTTTGTATTTTTGTATGAGGTGATTCGTTTTATATGATGTTCTAGTCGTTGGTTGTTAATTGTAAAAATGATGGGATTGTGATCAGAGTTAAGCTCGGGTATGGATTCGGGCTGGGTTATGTTGGGGACGCTTTTGTTTATGATTATGTCTATTGTAGAGGGAGTATTGCCGTTGCATGGGAAGTGTGTGTGCGTGTATGGGTGCATAATAATGGCTATATGAGTGTTGGTGTATGTATTCAGTGTATTGCCATTTGTGTTATTTCTATTGCAGTCCCAGTTTGTGTGCTTCGCATTCAAATCTCCGATCACAAGTGTTTTGTTCGTTCGGAGTAATGTCGAGATGTCGGGTAGTGTGAAGTTATTTTGCGGTCTGTTGTATGCTGTTGTGATTATTGTTTTGTCTAAGAGTTTTATGCTGAGTGTCTCAAGTGAAGTGTTAGGGGTCTGCATTAGTGTATGCGGGATGTTGTTTTTAATAATTATTGCAACACCACCCGCCGGCATTGCTCCTTGTATGTCTCTGTCGTGTCTGTGTACCGTGTATTGTCTAATTTTAAGCTTTGTTGTGGGTTTTAGTCTAGTTTCATTTAGTAACATAATGTCAATTTTGTGAGTGTGCATGTAATGTATGAGTTCCCCTACCTTGCCCAATATTCCGTTAGCGTTCCAAGAGCTGATGTTTAGTTGTCTTTGTATTCTAGATGTTGTATGTGTGTACATTGTTTGTGAAATTTAAAAATACAATAAAATATTCTTTTTTATTTGCTTTGCTAAGGGCTATGTTAAGGTCCTTTATTGCCCTTAGCATATTTGTTAGGTTGAGTAGTTTGTTTAGTTTTTCCATTTCGGAGAATAATTCAGTTAGTTCATTGACTTCGTTGTTGTTGTTGTTTGATGCCTGTTGGTATGTGTCAGTGCTGCGCTGGGTGGGGAGAGGGGGGAAGTCGTCTTTGGGTTGAGAGTGTTGCTGTGAGTTGATTGTAGGTGGGGTTTGTCGTGTGGGTTCGGTGCGATTGGTTGTTGTGTTTTGGGTCCAGTAGTTTTTTACTGGAGGGGGTGCTGGCTTGTACCTCGGCGGAGCAGTGGGTCTGTGGCTGTTCTGCTCTCTGTCCGTCTTCAGTCGTTGGTATACCGGGCAAGCGATATTATTAGCCGTGTGTGCGCCACTGCAGTTCGCACATGTGGCCGGGGTGTCTGGTGTCTTTGTACATGTCTTTGTCATGTGGTTTTGCGCGCATTTCAAACACTTGGGAGCTAGTCGACAGTTGGCTGTTGCATGGCCCCACTGTTGGCAACGATGACACTGTATTATGATCTTTTTATTGTAGTGTCTCTCCCACGAGATCTTGGTGTGGAAGAGTACACTACAATTTTGGTTTAGGTCTGGTAACTTTGCAGCGTTGTCCATGGTGATGAGGAAAAGTGGGCGTCGTGTGTTTTTCATCTTATATACTTGATGTATTTGATTGCTTAGTTTGTCGACTAGCTCTTGTTTTAGTTCTTCTTCTGTCGGCTCGCTGTCTAACCCTCTCAACACGAAGGCGTGCGTCTTGTCTTGTTTGTCTGTATATGTGTAGTACTGGAATTTTTCGTCAGTGTTCATTTCGTTTAGGAGGGTTTCCCTTTCTTGTCTGTCTTGTATGTATAAGTTTGTGTTGTTATTTGTGTATTTTAAATGGAACCCCTTTTTTACAAATTTTTCAATGTAGGTTGTCACCATCTTTGCGTTTTTGCTTGTACCTGGGATTATTATTGGTGGGGGTGGTCTCAGTTTTCGTGTCTGTGTAGTAGGGGTCGTTCGTTCAGTGTCTTGTTTGTCTGTTTCATCCTCTGTGTCAAGGTCTGAGAGAGGGTTATATTTGTTCTGGGTGATTGTTTTGCGAGTGCTTTGTACCGGTGGGGGTTTGGCGGTTGTTCTGGGGTGTTTGAAGTCCCGGTGTTCTTCGTCGTCGGTGCTTCGTTGTCTCGTTTGTCTTATTTGTCTGGGTTTGTCGTTGTTGTTGAACATATCGCTTACCCGGGTTGATGATGTTGTTGGTGTGTTGTTGGGTGGTTGATTTTGTTGGTCTGGGTCTGGTTGGTCCTGTTCCATTGTGTGTTGGTTGCTTGCGGCTGCTATGGTCCAAGCAGCCGCGTTGATCTTTTTCAGTGTAAACTTTATGTTTTTGTTTTTTTGTTGTGTTTGTTTGTGGGGTAGTTTAGCACCCTGTCCGGTGCTCTTTTTGTTTGTCGTAGTCTTCTTTCGTTTGGTTTTTACTTCAGTCTTAGTCACTATTTTTTTCACTTTTTTTTGTGTTTCTATGTGGCGTATACGCATGTACGGCTTTGTTTAGGTTAGTAATCGCACGTCTACTCGTTATCACTGTCTCACATAGAGGTTATATATATATATATATATATATATATATATATATATATATATATATATATAATAAAAAAGATCTTAAAGTTATGTGATTGTGTTCTTTGTATAATAACGTTATCTTACATAAGACATATCCTAGAAATTACTGCATAACTATTATGGTTTTAATTCGATGAATTACTGAATTACAGAGCTGTCAAGTTCACATCGAAACTCTTTGGTCGCGCACTATCCCGACGTATCAAGGCGACGGTGTTGTACGCCACCGAAACAGGAATCTCCGAAAATTATGCGAAAAAATTAGGTGAAATTTTCGGCCATGCTTTTAACGTACAAGTTCACTGTATGTCCGACTACGATATTTCAAGCATCGAACATGAAGCGATGTTATTGGTTGTAACATCTACGTTTGGAAATGGAGATCCACCAGAAAATGGCGAGGTATGTTTATTTTGTTATTTACTACATAATTTCTTATTTTTAATTATCACATGTATTATTATTATGAATTGCAAAGGAAACATCACCAATGCATTTCCTTATGAAATAACTAAACTGACTACTCAAGTCCAAATCGTATTTTGGCATAACATAGTATTCATTATTATACAACCATTTCTTATGTTCTATCACTTTTTCTGCTTTTATCAAAATAGCATTTGTCTACATGTATTTCTTTCTAATTTAGGATTTCGCTAAAAACTTGTATGCTCTTAAAATGAGCGAGTCTGGAATTCATAATGGGGACGAGAAAATGAGGTAAGTAATTTTTATTACTTATAGTGTTGCATAATGACATGGGTCATCTTACGACAAAGATTTAAAAATTCGATTTAGATCATGTACAATAACATGTTGTCATTTTAAAAATTACAGGAAATGCTTTAATATAAAATAACACTTTTACTAATGTGTTGCCTTTGCTTACCGTTACAGTATGGCGATGGCCACATCAAAATCGTTTATAAAAGCGAATAGTCAAACCGATGTAACTGCTACCGTCAAACAATTGGATTGCCTAGACTCACTCCGAGGATCACTAAGTGATCAGTTCAATGAGGACACTTTCAAAACGCTTAGCAACGTCAGGTAAAAGCTCTTGTGCTATATTTTCCTTGTTTATAACATTTCAAAATACTTAGCTTAACGAAAAACTATACCATCATTCTAAAGAAGAATATCTACGATAATATTATAATTTAATTGTGTCGTAAAAACGATATGTCATTTTAGTAAAAATCGCATTTGCTAAGAATGGTTATATAAAATAGCGATATATTTTTTTAAATAAAATATAAATCCTAAGTATTTTTTCACATATTTCATCTTAAATTTTCAAAATTCATAGAGTTTTTATAAGAACACTTACACCGCGATTTGAACATAGCCCCATAATTATCAATAATATGTAATATTATATGCCATAAATAGGACGCTAGCATATCCTTTCATTTGTCAATAATTCTGCCAAGTATTCATAATATCAATCGGATCATATTTTATAATGAAGCATTTTATCAATCGAAATTTAGATTCGCTGTATTCGCGTTGGGTTCAAGTGCGTATCCAAACTACTGTGCTTTTGGTAAATACGTAGACAATTTGCTAGGTGAACTTGGCGGTGAGAGATTAATCAAAATGGCAACGGGTGATTCGATGTGCGGACAAGAACAAGCTTTCAAAAAATGGGCGACTGAAGCATTCAGAGTAAGTCAAACAAACTATCCATTCATTTATGCATTTGTCACATGCTTCTTCCATGTTCATCACACATGATCTTATTAATTCTATTTATTTATCATTACTTTTCTCCTGTCCTTGTACATTTAATTTTTCCTCCTTCCCTTCTTTCCATTTTCCTTCCCTCCAGTTATCTTTCCGTCTTACCTTTCACCGTACATTCTTTCTTGATAATTAACTCTTCATCCTTTGCCTCTGACGTATATAATTGATAAATTTAACTAACTAATCTCACTTTTATTTTGAATTAAATTGCATGTGACGCCCTTTTTTTCCTCTATCCATTCATCGCATCTTCCTTTCTTCTTTTATTCCTGCATTCATACCGTCATTTTTGCCTTTCACCGATCTTTCGTTTTTTGAAAAACTCTCCATCCTTTGTTTGTTATTGATCAAAATTGAATTTTGTTTTAGGTGGTTTGTGATACATTCTGTTTGGATGACGAAGATGCATTCCTAGAAGCATCCTTGGCGCTTCAAACAGAAACCCTCTCCGTGTCAACAGTCCGATTTGTCGAAAGCAAAGCTGACAGTGTTGCACCAGCACTAACCAAAAGTCACAACAAACAGGTATATATATATATATACTAGCCATGTTTGCAATGTAAATCACATTATAATCTGGTGACATTTTTTACAGGTAACACCATGCAAACTAATTTCTCGCGCCAATCTCCATAGCGATAATACTGCTCGCGCAACACTATCCCTAAAATTCGCAACAACGTTGTCATATCAACCAGGAGATCATGTCGGTGTATATCCACGTAACCGACAAGAACTAGTTGACAAGATCATCGATAGACTAAAGGTGTGTATTTTACCAAATTAATGACTAAATATACAAATTTACAGCTAGTTTGACTTTTAATATTATATTTTCAAAACTATTTTATAAATACATGTCTTCATTTTATGCTGAAACTATAATATTGGCAAAATTATAAGTATCTTGATTAATTTGGGAGTCTTCTTTTTTAATTATTCACATTTAACTATTTTAAACCCAAATCTATGATTTATGTTTGTATAGGGTTGTCCTGATCCTGATGCATCCATCGAACTCCAAATTTTGAAAGAGAACCACACTTCTAATGGAGTAGAAAAAACATGGAAAGCACACGAAAAATTACCCGCAATATCTTTGCGCGAAATGCTCTCTCGATTCCTGGATATTACAACGCCACCATCACCAAATCTACTGCTACATTTCGCTGCTATTGCCACAGATGACGAACAACAAAGGCGACTCAACCAATTAGCAACGGTAAGTAAATATTTCAATATCAAAATAATCTTTAAGAGATACTGCTGGTATTATTAGTACAGTTATTATGTATATTTTCTATGGAGATGCTGTATATTATATGTGTGTTTAAGGATTCATCTGCTTATGAAGATTGGCGGCACTGGAGATATCCACATTTTCTGGAAGTCCTAGAAGAGTTTCCGTCCGTTCATCCTTACGCTCCATTACTATTCACACATTTAAACGTCCTCCAGCCGAAATTTTATTCGATTTCATCTAGCCCATCAGTGTACAGGGACGGACCCCTATTCTGCATTATAACAACTGTTGATGCAAGTTGATGTTGCTGCAGTTGATGACGTATAACAACAACTAACCACAAACTATGCATCAAGAAAACCGCGAAGAAATGAGACAAAAATATTCAAAATAGCAATACCACACCAATGCATCAACACCTCGACCATGGTTGATGCATGCAGCAACACCTCGACCACTGTTGATGCAGAATATCAAAAACAATGACGTCATATAGCTCTGTTCCGTAAACAAACCGCTAGATGGCAACCTAAAAATAGCAACTGTTGTTGCATAACAACTGTGGCTATTTGCTACAGAATAGGGGTCCAACTTCATCTTACCGTTGCCGTCGTTGTTTATAGAACAGAAGGTACATGCGCTACTAATTCACTTATTTTGTTGGCTTATTAATTAACTAGGATAAGCCAAAATATGCCCTTATCATATACAAAATACAGTTTACTCTTCACAAATCCATATGTGTATGTATCTAGCTACGGAACGTTATGAAAATCTTACGAGCAAACATACGCAACCGGTGAAGTAAACGCATTCATTGTAAGCAAATGTCATTTAATAATCAATTTGACGTTTATCAACATGACTTTTGTTTATTTTGTATTATTTTAAAATTATACAGTGATTATTTTCACAATTGCGCAAAATGTCCAACATATATATATATAAAATTAAGTTTTAATTAATTCTCATAAATTCCGAATTTGATGCATTTTCAAGATGGTTTGTTTTACTGTTAAAGGTGGAGAAGGACCAATCCATTATGGAGTATGCTCAAATTACTTCCAAGATATAGCAGTAGGAGATGACGTGTATTTATTTGTTAGAAGGTAATTATTTAATTCGTTCTTGGACGTACTACTAATGATGAAACTCTGCATTAGGCGAGTTATTTATTCACCGATGAGTAGTGCGCATGCATCGTAAATTCAACAAATCATTTATTTTTTTTACAGTGAATTGCTGATGAAATTCGTCATAATGTTTTTATTTACAGCGCATTTTGCATCAAAAATATATTGCTTGTATCGGCTGCAAGTGTCGATGTATTTTTAAATTTCCGATAGAAATTTCGGTTACAAATTATGTTGACATTTGTACTTGTTGTATGAGGTAAAAAGATTGATGAAACTTCTGAAAAATCGTCACAATTGATGTACAATGGAAAATAGACGGTTAACAAAGTAGAACAGTTCTTTAACGACTAAATGTTCCATATCTATCATTTGAATATGCCACAATTTAGGTTAGAACTTTTGTTTTGCGCCTTTTTCACAATTGCATCGCACTTCCACCAACCACTTCTTTTATTAGGTCATCCATAGGTTCCATCTGCTATCTATCGTTACGTCATATTTAATTAGTGATGAAATCTAGCGCACTAATCGCTGGTGAATAAATGAATTCGCCTATTTTAACGAATAAGGCACGTTTTGAATTTCTTAGAATTGATATTTACTATTTTCATAATGATCTCAGTTGTGTGCTGTATCTGTGACTGCATAACCACAAAATTAGTTGAAGATACAAATATTAAATTTCTATATACTCCGGAATAGAGCCTGCTCTTTTAAACAAAAACTTAATCGATGATAAATTGGCTATGTATTGCAAATGTAGACTTATGATATTTTAAAACATTCAAATATTATTATATTTTTAGCTCAGCGTACAGATAATACAAGAAAGCTATAGTAATCGGTCGTATATCTGTAACTTGCTCAGATCAAAATGATCCTCAACAAAAAGTTCTTGTCTCGTCCTGAAATCAAAAATATATTTAACTCACATTTATTCATTTTACTCATTCGGTAGGTATTCAGACATTTTATATCCATCCGGAATCCGGAGTAATAGGGCCCCAAAATTTGGAAATACTATAAATTTAAAAAGATTTACGAAAATCTCTAAGACATTTTATGTCAAGTAAATTTTATTATATTCTTAATAAAACTATATGACTCTTTATATGTATGTATAATGTTTATTCAGCTTGTGAACCCAAAAGCCAGAAAAAGTATTAATAACTTCCGAATCTAGTCACATTCGATTCAGGGAAGGCGAACACGTGTATGTCCGTTGAAATCTCAAGTTTGATTTTTTTGGTCATCCTTATACTTACTTATTACTTCGTAAAAGAAAGTAAAAATGTCGTCCAAATAAGAATAATATAAATATACGCTATTCATTAGGCATGTTCGGGCATTAATATAATGATTGTCGCTTTAATTTTATGATTTCAAAAATCTATGGCAGATGTAAATGTTGTATTGCCTTTAAAATATCCAATGAATTACGATTGCAATATTGAAATGTTTGTTTCCAGCGCACCGAATTTCCATTTGCCAGCCGACCAGTGATCCTTGTTGGACCTGGCACTGGAATCGCCCCATTCCGAGGTTTCTGGCAAGAGCGTTACTCCCAACTAGCTGCGAAAATCAACGTAGGTAAAATGTGGCTGTTCTTTGGCTGTCGACAGAATGAACTCGATCTATACTACAGTGAAAAACAAGAAATGACGAAGAAAGGTGTATTCGAGAAAGTGTTCTTGGCACTTTCACGCGAACCAAATGTACCAAAAGTAAGTATAACCAAATATTTATACTATATAAATTGTATTACTATGCAAATTATTCTCAACAGTTATTTTTTATGACATACGAGGTATTGAAATAATACTATAATACAGAAACTTGTATCTGTAAATTCGACTTTTTTACTAACTAAATATCTTCATTTATTATATGTATTAATTTATAAAATTAATTTTGTATATTTGAATATTTTTCCAGACTTATGTCCAAGATTTGGTAGTAACTGAGGCAGCTGAAATTTATCAACTTCTGGTGATTGAACACGCTCATTTCTATGTGTGCGGTGATTGCTCGATGGCTGAACACGTGTATCAAACATTGAAGAAAATTGTTCAACGTCAAGGACAGATGAGTGATGCCGATGTAGAAGCATTCATGCTATCTCTGCGGGTAAATAAAATTCATATTTGTGGTGTTACAATTACAAGAAGAGACCAAAAGAGAAATGCATGGGTGTATGAGAAGTGCGACATTGAGCGAAATGTCGTACGTAGAGTGGCTGATGGTAAATGCGATAGCTTGGTCATGACGAATGAGGTGATGTAAATGGAGTAAGAATGCGGGGTCGCCACCGAAATAAATGAAAGCATCTCTCATTTTTGAAAACAATATTTTTACCGGAAGTAGCAATTTACTGTCGCTATTTTTTCAATATATCTAAATGACATGAGTTGGGGAAAAAGTTTCATATAAAAATTAAAAATGGGTTGTGGCCAACGCGGGACTTTCTTTTACGTAGTTTTTATCAATATTTATTGAATATAAAAATATAATATTAAGAAATAATAATAATCCAACAGAAACAATATGAAAACCAAGCTTACCTTATATAAATGAATGGGTTGAAATTTATACCAATACCAATTTGTAATGGTTTTGAAGTACTAACTATCAAAACTAACCAATTCTTTACAGTAATATTCTGAAATGTCATTTATATAATTCAGACCATTTTGTTTTCTTGTCGAAATATTGACAGGCGCAGATGATCCGATTAATTAAGCTACATTCGAATCCATGACAACGTAAACAAGATTCTTAAAATTTTCGATAGCGGTTTTCTCGTAACTGGTACATTTATTGAAGAAACTTTTCAAACAAATGTTGTGCGAAATATTAATATCTTTCATTATGAACATAACTATTTTTGCCGTAAGTGCAGCCGTTCTAGTGATATTGGAGATAGAACAAAAAATGCATAGAGTAAACATGCACTGCCGGTTTGAATATTCTTTTCAAAAATAGGAGGTGCACAACTAGACCATATACAAGTCTTGAGTTTGAAGTCTCATAATTTTACATTGGACAGTTTCGGCTCTAGAGCGTTCACATACACACACACGCACACACAC
Source organism: Leistus spinibarbis (assembly GCA_933228885.1). Lineage (NCBI taxonomy): Eukaryota > Metazoa > Arthropoda > Insecta > Coleoptera > Carabidae > Leistus > Leistus spinibarbis. The sequence goes on along the minus strand of CAKOGD010000048.1, from coordinate 315,868 downwards.
ACACACACACACACACACACACAGACGTCACTCCGAAAATAGTCACATTCGATTCAGGGAAGCTCAAAACGTGTATATCCATTGAAATCTCGAGTTCGATTTTTTTGGTGATCCCTATACTTACTTATTACTCTGTAAAAGAAAGTAAAAATGTAAACATTTCTAACTTTTCCCTACTTACAATACATATTGATTTTGTTTCACAGTAACTGTAGAGTGAATTTAAAGCATTGAAAATGGGCAAGAAAATCGAGTGAAGGTCACTCCACTTTACTTTTATATAATGTCAGCCGCCTTAACGTATTAAAATTCCTACATTTTAAGTCATACACGCCAGCTAGATTAAAAATGTATCTAACTTTGGTGTTGTGTGATGTTTTGTTTGTTGAAATTGTTTTTACTTTCTTTTACAGAGTAATAAGTAAGTATAGGGATCACCGAAAAAATCGAACTCGAGATTTCAACGGATATACACGTTTTGAGCTTCTCTGAATCGAATGTGACTATTTTCGGAGTGACGTCTGTGTGTGTGTGTGTGTGTGAGAGAGAGTGTGTGTGTGTGTATGTGAACGCTCTAGAGCCGAAACTGTCCAACGTAAAATTATGAGATTTCAAACTTAAGACTTGTATATGGTCTAGTTGTGCACCTCCTATTTTTGAAAAGAATATTCAAACCGGCAGTGCATGTTTACTCTATGCATTTTTTGTTCTATCTCCAATATCACTAGAACGGCTGCACTTACGGCAAAAATAGTTATGTTCATAATGAAAGATATTAATATTTCGCACAACTTTTGTTTGAAAAGTTTCTTCAATAAATGTACCAGTTACGAGAAAACCGCTACCGAAAATTTTAAGAATCTTGTTTACGTTGTCATGGATTCGAATGTAGCTTAATTAATCGGATCATCTGCGCCTGTCAATATTTCGACAAGAAAACAAAATGGTCTGAATTAGATAAATGACATTTCAGAATATTTCTGTAGAGAATTGCTTAGTTTTGATAGTTAGTACTTCAAAACCATTACAAATTGGTATTGGTATAATTTTCAACGCATTCATTTATATAAGGTAAGCTTGGTTTTCATATTGTTTCTGTTGGATTATTATTTCCTAATATTATATTTTTATAATCAATAAATTCTGATGAAAACTACGTAAAAGAAAGTCCCGCGTTGGCCACAACCCATTTTTTAATATTGTGTTTTTCAAATTGAAAATTTAAGATGCTCGTGCTCTGGGTTAAAAAATAGGATATTATTAGAGATTTAGTTTACCTTACATTGTATTATGTGATTATAGGACTAATATTTTCTTTTTGTTTAGGATGAAAACCGTTACCACGAAGACATTTTCGGAATCACACTGAGAACAGCAGAGGTGCAGAACAAATCCCGTGAGTCTGCCCGTATCCGAATGGCAACTCAACCTTAGCAACAACACGACCGCTCTAACAGGAAAAACGTTATTGCACATTCCAAGGAGATTTTTCTATCATTATCGATTTATATCTTCTAATAATAGTCAAATTTATATCTACTTATATTCTGCAACTTATATTTCTTCAAAAAATTAAATAATGTAAGGATCACTTGTCACTATTATTTACATATTTCTCGAGTAGCCACGTTACTTAATCCATTTTGCTTACTTATTTCTATTAATTGTTGAATAATTTTAAATAAATTATAAATAAAAATCCTCAACAAATGTTATTAATGGGCTTTTTAACAGTATGTTTCATATTTTCTTATATTTATTATTTGGTAATGTTTATATTTATATAGAAACCTCTACTATACAATTTTGTAATTACATTCATATCCTGCACATATTTTCCTAAAATATATATTTTAAAACTATTCATAAATGTCTTATTTCATATTTTGATCCCTGTCCAGTTAATACAGTTGTATACAGGCAATATATATTTTTAGTTTAAGAAATTAATTTAGTTGCCTACAAATAACTGGTGGTTTTGTCGGCTTAATAAACAGAACGTGTAACACATTACATTACAACGGCGTGCATAGGTTATACGCGATATAGAATACAATTTAAAAAAATATATCAAGAGTGTTACTTTATCATACATATGTTATTTCCCGTGGCCAATTTTGCGATACACAGGGAAAAAACTTTAATGAGGAATACTACAATTGTAATACATTTTATTACAAATTGGAGGATATCTAGGAACAGACACAAATTGTTTTAATGGTTTTTAAAGTTTTGTACTAAAATTTTCATAATATACAAAATATCACTAGAAAATTGTTAAGATTTTTAATACAAGCTGTTTCAAACTATGGCAACGTAAATAAGATATTTGAGTTGACTGTTAAAAATAGTTGTTCATCAATTAATATAACTTTTATCGTATATTGAATTTTGTTAGAAGTATTTATTTTAGTTCTAATTTCACAACATTAAGTTCCCGGACACTCGCACACGAAATGCTTAATTCTTAGGTCCTGCGCAAGCAAATTGATCTAAATAAGAAATTGGGCCATTTCTTGAAAGTTCATCAGTCATTAGCCCTAAATAATTTCCATGGTCAGGTATCCACTGATTTTCACGTAATGAATATATATATATATATATATATATATATATATATATATATATATATATATATATATATATATATATATAACACTATTTATTCAAGTACGTGTACAAATGAATTCTCGATAATGCGAGTGTATAAGCCGCTATGAATACATTTGTTGTGGGTGAATGAATGTATATGTACGTATTTGTATGTATATGTATGTATAGTTATTGAAATAAATGTATAAGTATGTGTATGTATATGTATGTATTTGTATGTATAAGTATATGTATTTGTGTGTGAAAGTATATGTATGTATTTGAATGTATATGTATGTGAATGTATCTATGAATATGTATGTATTTGCATGTATATGTATTTATATGTTTGTATATGTATATACATATAAGTAATATAGGGACACCTCCCATATTTCACAATGTTACACCATTATTTCATCATCTATAAAAACCTTAGTTAGCAAAATATAAGTAATATGAGAAAGATGGGATATTTTTTGTAACAAAATATTATAATGTAAAACATAGAGTTAGTCTTGTTTTGACTTTTGTAAAGTGTATTTGTATTCAAGTAATAAAAAATACTTTTTAAAAATAATTTTGTCGATTTCAAAATTATATTTGGCGCAGTCGGTAGGATACCGATAATAAGGTTGTGTAATTCGGATATTCATAAAGAATTTACTCCGTTAAAAATTTACAATCGTCACTATTAAGTGTTTAACATCGGTACCGAATTCCTGATTCATATTCAACAAATTGAAGAATCAAACAAGATTTGGTACGCGTAAAACGCACCAACGCGCAGAGCTCGCCCTTAGGTAAAATATGCGTTGCGAGCAGTGCTTTTTAATTATTATGGCCTTTCGGTTAACAATTTGAAAGTATGTTATAAGTGTAAAAAGTCTTACATTTAATTTTAGATTATATTGATAAAAAAATTTTTTAGTTCATACTTTAAAATTCAAAATTATAATATTTAATAATTTTTTTCGGGCTTTGGATTAACAAAATGAAAAAATCTTATACAAATAAAATATCTTAGAATTTTTAAGTGTATTAATTATTTTTATAAGGGCAGTATTAAGGGGGGCTCTAAATTTTGGGGCCCTATAACTCGGGAAGTATACGGGCGATTGGATGTATACTGCGAGCGGATTCAAATGGGATGCCAAATAATATGTGTACCAAATTTAGATTATATTGATAAGAAAATAATTTAGTTCATACTTTAAAATTCAAAATTATAATATTTCATAATTTTTTTCGGGCTTTGGGTTAACAAAATAAAAAAATCTTGTAGACAAAAAATATCTTAGAATTTTTAGTAAAATTTTTAAGTGTTTCAATTATTTTTATAAAGGGAGTATTAAGGGGGGCTCCAAATTTTGGGGCCCTATAACTCGGGAAGTATACGAGCGATTGGATTTAAACTGCGAGCGGATTCAAATGGGATGCCAAATAATATGTGTACCAAATTTCGAGTGAATCGCTGCGGTACCTTCAGAGGAGTAGAGGGCACAAATTTGGTCTTACGAGCGACCGAGCGAGCGACGACTAACATCCTAGTATATAAGTTATATACATTTTCGGAATCAGGGCGACGAGACGAACACTTTTTCTTTATGAATTTTTTTGATCCGAGAATGCTACAGACACACGACCGAATGCTTTAGCCTCTTCGGTACTACGTACGGCGAGCTAAAAACCATACAAATACAAAAACAAAAGAAGATCAAGTCGTCGCTCCAGTCAGAACTTCGATCTACACTCACTGCAAGACTCACGAATCAACGTCATCCACGATCGAAAATCGAAGACATCGATTCAACACTGTTGAACAACGATTCAAGTATTCGTATTTAGTATGCATAGCAACAGTCATTGCATGAAAAAAAAAACATAAAAACATAATATGTCATAAAACAATATTATTATAAAATATATTTATAATTGCAGTATTAAATAAAGTTATTATTTGTGCTAATATAGTTTGTGTGTTCTCTACTTTGATTATAATTTAAATCCAAACTCTAACAGGTTATGGGCCCAGAGCAATAAATATTATAATTCAGTTTAGATATCAATCATATAATTATATTGGAAATAATATTCAAGATGGGTGACGATATTAAAACATCAATTAGAAGATTGGATAATGTTAATTACAGCACCTGGAAATACAGAATGGAACTTCTTCTTATAAAGGAAGAACTCTGGGAAGTAGTGAAAAATGAAAAACCTGATGAAATAAATTCAAATTGGGAATCAAGAGATAATAAAGCAAAGGCGATGATAGGACTGCTAATAGAAGATTCGCAGCTTATTCACGTTAGAAGATTAAAGACAGCTCATGAATATTGGTCTGCATTAAATCAATATCATGAAAAATCAACTTTATCTAATAAAGTGTCATTGTTGAAGAAAATTTGTAGATTGAAACTTCATGATGATGGAAATATGGAAGATCATATACTACAACTAATGGAATTAGTTGATAAATTGTCAGCAATTGGAGAACAGCTAGCAGTAGCAGCTTAATAGTAGCTTTCATGTTGAGCAGTTTACCAGATAGTTATAATACAATTGTAATGGCTTTGGAAACGCGACCTGAAACAGATCTGACTGTTTCAATTGTAAAAGAACGTTTAATTCAAGAAAGTATACGGCGAAATGAGCATATATTTGGAAATACAAATACTCAAACAGCAATGAAAGTTAAATCAAAATTTAACAAGAAAATTGATAAAATTTGTCATTATTGTAAAAAGAAGGGACATATTAAAGATCAATGCTGGTTTTATAAGAAAGATAAAGACAAAGAAAATGTCAAGCGAAGCTCATTTCATCATACAGCAAATAAAATTGAAAATAAAAATGAACTCATTGAAAAAGAAAGTAATCACGTATGTTTCAAGTTAACACCATCATACAAAAATGAATGGTATATTGATTCTGGTGCTACTTGTCATATGGCATGCAATGAATCATTTTTCGTTGAGCTGGATTATAATAAAAATGAAACTGTATATCTAGCAGACAGCACAAGACTAAAATCAAAAGGATGTGGACAAGGTTATTTAGAAGTAGAAGGAGAAACTGGACAAATGACAAAATGTTTAGTTAAAGATGTATTGTTTATTCCTGAAATTGATGGAAATTTACTATCGGTAAGAAAACTGACAATGAGTGGATTTGTTGTCATTTTTGAAAATGATAAATGTAAAGTAATGAAAGATGGAAATGTTATAATAGAGGCATCTTTACAAAATCAATTATATAAACTAAATTTAATAAGTAAAACGATGATGCTTAAACATGTAATTTCAGAATGTGATATAAATGTACTACACAATAGATTTGGTCATAGAGATGTTAATGCAATACATTTAATTGAGAAACAAAGTTTAGCAAACGATATTAAAATAACTGGAAAAATATCGAATAAAGCATGTGAAGTTTGTTTAAAAGGAAAGATGACGAAACTTACCTTTCCAAAAGAATCAACCAATCGAAAGGCTGAAATTCTTGAATTGATGCATTCAGATGTTTGTGGTCCAATGCAAACATTGACTCCAAGCGGTAATCGTTACATATTGACATTCATTGATGATTATAGTCGTTATTCATTTGTATATTTATTAAAAAATAAAAGTGAAGTACCGACAAAATTCATGGAATTTTCTGAACAAATGAAGACACAATATAATAAAAGAATAAAAATCTTAAGAAGCGATAATGGTGGAGAATATACATCGAAAATAATGAATGAATATGTGAAGAAAAATGGAATAAAACAAGAATTTACTGCACCTTATACACCAGAGCAAAATGGTGTTGCAGAGCGAAAAAACCGCTCATTAACTGAAATGGCTAAATGCATGATCATCGGAAACAAATTGGAAAATAAATTTTGGGGAGAAGCTGTGATAAATGCAAATTATATGCAAAATAGATTACCATCAAAAGCTTGCATCAGAACACCATTTGAACTATGGCATAAAATGAAACCATGTTTAGGTCATATAAGAACATTTGGTTGTGATGCTTACGTGTTTATACCAAAAGAAAATCGGCGAAAATTGGATGAAAAATCAAAGAAACTAATATTTATGGGATATAGTGAAGAATCTAAAGCATATAGATTAATTGATCCAGGAACCAACAGAATAATAATAAGTAGAAATGTAAAATTTCTAGAATTAAAGAATGAAAATACGGAACCAATTAAAGTTGACAATAAACAAGAAGTTATTGTTACAATATCAAACAAAATAAAAGAAAATGTAACAGACGGACAAACTCAAAAAGATATTTGTGAAACATTTGAAACTGAAGAAGCAGCTAGATCTGATATAACACTACAACATGCAAATTAGAATGATCCTAGAAATTTCGAAGAAGCAATGAACATGGCAGATTCGAAAAGTTGGTTGAAAGCAATGGAAGAAGAAATACATGCGATGGAAAAATGCAATACATGGGATTTAGTTGAACTACCTGATAATCGTAGAGTAGTTGATTGTAAATGGATTTACAAATTAAAAATGGATCCAATAAATAATTCTATACGTTATCGAGCAAGACTTGTAGCAAGAGGGTTTTCACAAAAATATGGAGAAGACTATGACGAAGTTTTTGCACCAGTAGTAAAGCAAACAACAATACGAACACTGCTAACTATTTGTGGAATGAAGAAGATGAAAGTAAAACATCTTGACATAAAGACAGCATTCTTAAATGGTGATCTTAAAGAAATAGTATATATGAGACAACCAAAAGGATTCGAAGATAAGAATAAGCCAAGTCACGTATGCAAATTAAAGAAAAGTATATATGGACTAAAGCAAGCTGCAAGAGCATGGAATGAAAAAATAGATCATGTATTAATTACTAATGGATTTAGAAAGGGCGAAGCAGATTGTTGTTTATACGTTAAGAAAGTAGAAGAAGACTATGTATATATTTTATTATATGTTGATGATATAATTGTTGCTGCCAACGACAATGAACAGATAAACGAAGTTAATAATATGTTAAATCAGCATTTTGAATCAAAGATGCTTGGTGATTTAACATACTACCTTGGGATTGAAGTTGACAGAACAGATGATGGCATATTCTTAATTCATCAAACAAAGTATATAGAAAAATTGATAAATACATTTAAGTTAAATGATTCAAAAATATCAAAAATCCCAATAGATCCTGGGTATTTTAAAAATCCGGAAATAAATGCAAAAATAATGGATAACAATGATCTATATCGAAAAGCTATCGGAGCATTGTTATACTTATCAATTAATACAAGACCAGATATAGCAGCAAGTATCTCAATATTAAGTCGAAAAGTGAGTAACCCAAGTGAAAGAGATTGGACTGAAGTAAAAAGAGTTATGAAATATTTAAAAGCTACAACAAAACAAAAGTTACAATTGGGTGACAAAATGGATGAAAGTAAACTAATTGGATACGCAGATGCTGATTGGGCTGGTGACAATAAAGACAGAAAATCAACTAGTGGACACATAATTAAACTACATGGAAGTGCTATATCATGGAGTAGCAAGAAACAAACTAGTGTATCCCTGAGTTCAACTGAAGCGGAATATATATATCACTTTGTGAAGCTTGTCAAGAATTGCAATGGATTCGAAAATTATTAAAAGATCTTGAAGAAAGTTGCAACGAAATAAAAATGTTCGAAGACAATCAGAGTACATTAAAAATGTTGGACAGCGAAGGAGTTAAAACTAGATCAAAACACATAGAAGTAAAATATCACTTTACGAAAGATTTAAAACAGACTGGTGACATAAAATTCGAATATTGTCCATATAATGAAATGCAAGCAGACATTTTAACGAAACCATTGACGTTTATAAAAATCAAAAGATTGAGAGAAATGATAGGACTGAAAGGCGCTAATACCTAAATCGAGAAAGGGTGTTGAACAACGATTCAAGTATTCGTATTTAGTATGCATAGCAACAGTCATTGCATGAAAAAGAAAACATAAAAACATAATATGTCATAAAACAATATTATTATAAAATATATTTATAATTGCAGTATTAAATAAAGTTATTATTTGTGCTAATATAGTTTGTGTGTTCTCTACTTTGATTATAATTTAAATCCAAACTCTAACAAACACACCATCTCGCTGAACGAACATCAACGAGAAGACGTCAACCGAGAAGTAATGCCAAAATCAGTGCTACTCTCACTGTTAGTCAAATCTAAACAGATTATTATTATCAATCCAACTGGATACCATAATCAAAGAATTAGAAAATTTAACTCTAACATCATTAAAAATGGCTGATCAGGGCCCCGCTAACATTTTTCAAAGTTTAAACAAAGATATTCTTAAAATGCTAGACTTGGCTCCAAAATTTGATGGAGACGTAAAATCTTTATCAAATTTTATAACTACTATCGACGATATGTGCACGCTAATTAATCAAACTAACCCTTCAGAGATTACACGCAACATTGTTTTAATGACATTAAAAAATAAGATTTGTGGTAAAGCGGCACAAAATTTGAATATGTGTACAATCAATACTTGGAAAGAACTCAAGGATCATTTACAACAAAAATTTTCGGACACTAGATCCGAACATACAATAATGTATGAAGCCAGTCATTTTAAACAAACGAAAGAAAATATCTTAGAATATTTTAATAAATTCAATGACTTATTTTTAACATGTAAATTTGAGCCTGTTCAAAGTAAAATCATAATGGAACACTCACTACATTATTTTGTTCAAAGTTTCATAAATAACTGTAGAGACCCCTTCAGAAGTCAATTATCTGCTCGCAACCCTACTAAACTAACTGACATCCTAAACTTACTAACGAATGATCCCCAATATATCCACATCCAACAAAGAGTCTCACAAAATCAATATCAAAAACCAATACAAAAAAAATCAAATTTAATTTAATCAGCCTAAATACCAATCACCAATGCACAAATTTAACGCTCCAAAATCCCCACAACAAATCCAATCTAGACCATTTACCCCGCAAGCAAACATCCGTAACGCACCTTTCTGAAACCCCACTCCTATGAGTATTCAGACAAGACAAGTACCACGACAAAACTTATATCAACCCAGAAACGATCCAAAATACATTTCTGAAGAGCTATATAATCAAAACATAGATAATTCTGAAGAATTACCAAACGAAAACGTAAATCTCGAACCCGAATTCAGTTTTGAAAATGAAATCGAAAACGATTATACCGAAATAGCCGAAAACGAACATTTTCTCGTTGTCGAGCCACTAACAATGAATCCTTAACAAATAATTTCAGTAAACTACCTTTCATTCAAGTGTATCACTTTAAGATTCTTTTAGATACGGGTTCTACTCAAAATTTTATTCACCCAAAATTACTAAATTCTAATATCACAAAATTCCCTGAACATTTCACCATACACACTTGTAATGGTAAATCATCTGGTTCGGAATTTACATTTTTTAAATTTTAAAATCTTAATCTCAAAAGTTACATATATAATTTCCATAATAACTTTGATATCTTACTTGGAATACCAGGGATAGAAATGTTAAAAGCAAAACTAAATTTGGAGAAAAAAGAAATAATTCTTTTAAATAAATATAAATATAAATTTCAATATCTAGCCCAGCAAAAATAAAAATAAATAAATTTAGAAATAAACACTACCGAAATACGAGACGAACACTTAACAATTAGCGAACGAGAATAACTATTTAAAACACTACATAAATATAAAGACCTAATATCACACGAATCGCAGAAATTAACATTTACAAATAAAATAAAACACTATATTAAAACATCGGACAACATTCCCATTTATTCGAAACAAAATAAGTATCCAGAAATTTATAAGCAAGAAGTGCAAATTCAGATCGAAAAAATGTTGAAAGATAACATCATTCAACATTCTTATTCACCATGGTCGTCACCAATTTGGGTCGTACCAAAAAAATCTGATAACTCTGGCAAACAAAAATTTAGAATAGTCATCGATTACCGACGACTAAACGAAAAGACCATTGACGATAAATTTCCGATACACTGAAATTCTCGATAAACTTGGCAAATCTAACTATTTTACCACTATAGATTTAACCTCTGGATTTCATCAGATTGAAGTTCAATCTGATGATATACCGAAAACTGCCATTTGGACTAAAAAATGCAAGTAGTAAGAAGGTCCCTTGAGGCAGACAGTAGAGGGGAGACCCCTTGGCGCAGACAGGGCGTGGCTTATATATGTGCCGATCGTGCGTTACCAAAAAAAAAAAAAAATGAAAACATGAAAAAAATGAAAAAATAAAAAATACAAAAATAAATATATATATTTTTTTTAATATATATATATATATATATATATATATATATATATATATATATATATATAAAGCTATATAAAAATATAACAACGTTAAAAATATGAAAATTACATGAATTATGTGTGACTATATGGTATACATGTTGTACCGTTGCTGGTCTCCGACGTACTGATGGAAAGCGCTTAAGTGGACGGAAATAAATTTCAAACTGTGTGGATTAATAATGTGGAGAGAGAGGGAGAGAATAAATAAATTTTTGTATGAGGTTGATGTGTGTGTGTGTGTGTGTGTGTACGTGAATGTATTGTATGTAATGATTTGGATAGGTTAATTATGTGTGGCTGTGCTGACCTCTGTCTATGCTAGTTATTAGTGTTCTTGGATACTGTGTGTGTATGATATATGTTCAGGGGATCGTGGTATTTTGAGGATGTAAACTTATAAATTAAATATATAAAGACCATTAATATTTGTATTAAATAATTATTGACTAATAATATAAAACGTTAAATTACCTCTACAAACTCCTATATGCGAGTGTGTGTGTGAATGGAATTATACACGAAATATTACATATTTACACGTAAAGATCTAACATGCACCTTTGTATGATGGCAACACCTTTGAATTTGTTTACATAAGATCCTTCTTAGAAATCCACGAATTGTGTATGTCGTCAAAGCCTAACCATTTTACAAAATACTTGCTGCCTTTGCGTCTAACAATTTTCTCAACGAGAAAAATATCAGGATGTTGCGTTTTCTGCAATTCTTGTTCGTAAAACGATCCTTTGATTGGTTGTCCTTGTTCATCTTCTAGCTTATAGGTTGATGGCGACGTTTGATTAACCGCAATTATCTTGAAAACTTCTGTTGTCCAGTTCGGTGTGTATGTTTTATAGAATACATGTTTGTATTTGCTTATACGTACACGATCGTTTACTTTAAATTTCGTTTTTGTTGCGCTTGACGGCTTTGGATGATGATGATAATGGTTAATGTGTGTGTTTGACGTCACACTGCTTGGTTTCATTTTAATCGTTCTATGTATGGAGTTGTTGTATTCGTGTACGGTGTCCTCAAGAATATCTATCCATTTGTACGAGCCACGAAAACTGATTTTTTTCCAAACTTTTCCCTTGAGTGTACGATTCCATCGCTCTACAATGCTGGCCTTTAGATGTGTAAATGTCGAATAATGATTAATACCTCGCTCTTGCATTAGCTTCTGGAATGTTCTGTTGAAGAACTCTTTTCCATCGTCTGTTTGTATATTTTTAGGCACACGACCTGAAGTGTCAAATATTTTCGTCATAGCATCCGTGACGTTGGTCCCTTCTTTTGTGTAAATAGGAACAGCCCACGCGAACTTTGAATATGTATCAATAACTGTGAGCATATAACGATATTTCTTATTTTCACTAGCGTATGCAATCATATCAACAAGATCGGCCTGCCATAAGTTATCAAATCCTAGCATAACAACATGGCGGCGAGGATAATTGCGACGCGCCAATTTATGTAGTTCGTTTACAAGCTGTTGTTTAGTAGTAGTCATTGTTAACTACTGAGTCGTGTGCGGCTGCTGCTGCTGCTGTTTTGCTTTCAATCGTTTTAACTGTTTGATGGTCTGCGGTTGGCCCTCCAGTTCAGCTATTTTATTTTCGTGAATTTGTCGAAAGGATGCCACCTGAATTGATATACGGCGCACCTCTTGTTCGATCTTCTGAATGAGTATTCCAACACCATCGCGTATTCCCTTTATATCATCAATAAGCAAATCGATGGACTTCTTAACGTATTTCACTGTGGTTGCGTCATTTTCGTGCTCTGGATAGCCAACACTAGTCAAACGTTTGCTCACCATATTAAAGTCACCGTGACTTGTCAGCGAAAGACCGCCAACCGTTTTCGTGTGCGTCACACTGTGGCTAAGATAACGACCAAACTTGTCGGTAGACATATTGCAAATGATCGCTATAGAATTATACGCTGCTCGCGTAACTCTTCTTCGAGCGCAATTATCTCATTATTATGACCTGTATGTCCAATGGCTGCTGATGACTTTAATAAATGTAGGCGAGTGACCAACTCATTTGGATCATTCCAGTAAATATAGTCAAGTGGTTTATTTGATACATACATCATACTCTCCCCGCCACCACCAACTTTGTGAAAAGATCTTATTATACGCCTATATTTATTGCTAGCATTAGCCGCAAAACTACCATTCTTTTCGTAATTTTTTCTATCCGCACTTGTTTGCAATACTATGTTTTTATAGGCGCTCAGATCAGTGTGCGAATATCCTGAAGGATTAGTAAGAAATAGCAACTGTGCAAGTCCGTCCGTCACCCTATATTGCATGCCATTAATGTGTATGTTATCGTTTGCGTCAATCGTTACAACCGAATCGCCAATTGTGAAAATATCACCGTTCCTCTTGATTCCATACCGAGTGTCCAGCAGTCGTTTCTTCTTATCATCCTCTGTAGGAAATATTATACGTTTAAAGTACTCTCTTGTAATAGGTCCAAATTCGTTGGATATGTATTCTTCTATCCTAGTATGACCATCTGGGTTGTTTGTCAGTAGGTTCTCAAGGGAGAACGCTGCCGAAGGTTGCTCATCGAGTGTTTTATATTTATTTTCATTATCCATGGTATGCTGCTTTACAGCAATGTTTTGTGCAATTGCCTTATTTAACGACTCGACAATAGGTTTGTATTTCTTCGCATGATAATCATCCTTACTCACCGCCATTTGCTTGAGTTCCCTATACTTCTGCCGGATTATATCCGCTGTTTTCTCAATTTCTAACTCAACACTTGCGCTCATCGCGACTGATAGAGTACGAATGAAAACCTTTGCGATAGCGTCCTTTATTCAAATCGCTGTCTTTGTCAATGACTAGAAAACCGTGGCGCTCTGTCCAACACTGCGCGCAGATATCTTCAAATTGTTCAAACCGCATGTCGGTGTTGATGTGATCTGCGTGCACATGACGTAGGTTCATGCGATCTTGTTTGAAAAGAATGATAAAGTTTGCGTTATCGCGAATAAGATGTTTTGGAATGGGAGCGTATGTTTGACACAGGTAGAACGCATCAACACCACTGTGTCGTCCAACGCTGAAATAGTCGCGCACTGCGTTTTGTGAATCGCAAGCGATGTCGTCGAAAATGAAGATAGAATTTGGTTTCGCCGCTTCCGGCTGCACAATGTCTGCATTGTTGCTAAACGGGAAATATCCAATGTTGGGCACTGAGTGCAATAGTCTTGCAAGCATCCTATACTTTGGCTGATCATGTGTTTTCGTGTATAAATAAATGTTTTCAAACTTCAGACCATTTGGATCGGTTATAAGGCTCATCATAACATTTGTTTTGCCACAATTACTGGGTCCACTAATTATACATCGTATACTATCTGGTAAAAGTATGCCATGCTTATAGCTGCGGCCTTCTGTGAGTGCCCCAAGAACATCCAAGTTTTTAACATTTAATGCTTGCACCTGCTTGACAATTTTCATATTCCTACACACACACACACACACACAACAACCATAATACAACTGATTGATATTAAAACATAATAGCATTATATATATATTACAAACCCTCTCCCCCACCACAACCACCATTTTCTTTATAAAAGGTTGTGCAAACAGGAATTTAGTCATTGTGTTGCTATGAAGCGTCAAGGCAGTGGTCTTCTGAATAGTTTAATTAATCGATTAGGTGTTGAGCTTCATATACCGGGATACCAATACTGTGGGCCTGGCACCAAGTTGGACGATCGTTTACATCGCGGTGACCCAGGCATAAATACCCTGGACAGAGCGTGTAAAGAACACGACATTGCATATTCGCACGACAAAGAAAATCTGAGCAAACGACACGAAGCGGATCGGGCACTAGAGAACGCCGCCTGGAGTCGCGTTATTGCAGCAGATTCACGTATAGGTGAAAAAGCGGCTGCGTTCGCCGTCTCGAACACAATGAAAATAAAGCGAAAGCTAGGGATGGGATTGCGTAAGAAACCGAAAAATGCCAAAGTATCGTATGGTCGCGTTGCGAAAGCAGCTCGAAACGCCATCAAACGGGTGTCGACCGAGTCGAAGGCACAGGAGATAATAAAAACGGCGTTGAACGCTGCTCGACGTGAGGTGAGAAAGGTGCGTGGAGCTGACCGCTCGCCACTAAACAACCGAATCATTCCTGTGCCGAAAATCGGAGGAATTTTGCCTTTGATTCCCATATTTGCGGGTTTGTCGGCACTTGGAGCGTTGACTGGTGGCGCTGCAGCAGTCGCAAAGGCTGTTGTGAGCGCCAACGATGCACAAAAACAATTAAGTGAAAGCAAGCGACACAACGACACAATGGAATCGATTGCGTTGGGAAAGGGATTGTACTTGAAGCCGTATCGCAAAGGACTCGGTTTACACTTGAAACGTATCTATCCAAAAAACCGCTAAGATTGCCGAGACGGGCGATGAGTGACAGTGAACTGCTTATGTATGCCAAATATTACAAAATACAAGATTTTCGCGGTGTATTTATGCGCAATGAAATGCCGTCGCGCGTGCGCACCAACGAGTCAGGTATAGTTAATCTTGACGACAAGTCGGGCGCGGGAACCCACTGGGTTGCCTACCGTAAGCGCGGTCGGCGCAGTACATATTTCGACAGTTGCGGCAATTTAAGGCCTCCAGAGGAACTCATCACGTATCTCGGTCCAAACACAACCATAACCTATAATTATAGAAGAATGCAACAACCTAACACCGTGATATGCGGTCATCTTTGTCTCAAATTTCTAATGAACAAAAACGTCAATGCGGTATCCTGAGAGCCCTATTACCGAATTGGTTGTCAGTGCGTCAACACCTAATCCATAGGATATGTCGCTAACGTTGACGCTGACAGGAAACAGTGCACAGCTGAATAGTGTATATTTTCCACCAATTGATCTTGAAGGCGAGTACGCGCTTGGTCTGGTTCTATTTAACACATTTAACTCTATTCCGAACATTGATGCAAGCAATAATATCTTGTAATACGGGGAGACGGAGGACGACGACAAAGGATCGTCTATAGTGATACCGGAAGGTTCGTACGAGCTTGACGACTTGAACACTTATCTGCAGCATGAGTTTAGAGCACGCGGCGGCTATATTGAAATACAGCCAAATAATAACACGTTGACCAGTGAAATAAAGTGCAGTCATTGGCTGTACTTTGATAGATCTAACAGTTTACAAACACTGCTGGGATTTACAAGACGACGTCTGCCACCAAACACATTGCATCGATCTGATTTACCCGTGAATATAGTTCGTGTGAGTAATATACGAATCGAGTGCAACATTACAACAGGTTCATATGTTAACGGCCGACTAGTAAATACAATACACGAATTTTTCCCCTCTGCCCCCCCAGGATATAAGATCATTGAAGCACCGCGCAACATCATATATCTCCCTGTGCGCGTTAAGGCAATAGAGGGTATCGCTGTTCGAATTACTGATCAGAACGGCGAATTGATTAATTTTTGCGGTGAAAGTGTTACTGTTCGATTGCACGTGACACGCAGCAGCAGCAGCCTATCATAATAATGGTTGTCGTTTATTCAAAAACCAATGTTTTTGCGACACATAAAAAGGCTGGTGCAAAGAGAAGGCGAGTCAGAACACGCACGACAGCTCTAAAGTTAACAGCAAAGAATAAAGCTATACTTCGTGCGCTGGGCTATAAATTAGTGTGTGAGTAAATATGAGTGTAACACCGTACGACGTGTTGTCAGTGCTCGACGAAATTGCATTTGATGAGACAATTACACGTGTAGAGTATCACACGCATCAGGCCTACAATACAAACTCGTATGAAAACAGTGCAGAGATTCGCATTCCTGTACATCAGCAAGACATATACACACTGCCGAGCGCTAGTTTTCTCTATGTTGAAGGCCGCATTGTGAGCGACATTGAAGGAGCAGCGACACTTGTTAACAATGGCATTGCGCACTTGTTTGACGAGATTCGCTATGAATTAAATGGTGTCGAAATAGATCGTACCCAGAGTTTGGGGCTAACAACAACAGCTAAAGGATATGTATCGTATACTCCGAACGAAGTTGTAGGACTTGAAAATGCCGGATGGTTGCCACCGAAAACAAAGGGGAGTAGTGGCTCTTTTAATGTGTGCATTCCGCTGAAGACACTACTCGGCTTTGCCGAAGATTACAACAAGATTGTGATTAACGCACGGCAAGAGCTTGTCCTGGTGCGGGCAAAAAATGACGACAACGCTCTGATTAGTCCCACCAATGCAGAGGCTTCGGTCGAATTGACAAAAATACAATGGCGTGTTCCGTACGTGTATGTGGCGAGTTCAACTCGTTTGGCACTGCTTAAGCACGTTGAGCACAACAAGTCGATATTTATGAATTTCCGAAGTTGGTCCTCCTATGAATATCCGCTGTTGTCAACAACATCAAAGCACACGTGGTCGGTGAAAACCAGCAGTTACCTGGAGAAACCGCGCTATGTGATCGTCATGTTTCAAACGGACCGTAAACATAAACGCGATAAAAATGCAAGCGTATTTGACCACTGCACCGTATCCAATCTGAAGTTATATCTGAACTCTGAATGTTATCCATATGATAACATGAATTTAGACTTTACAGCTGGTAATTATGCCCTGTTGTATGATATGTATTCCAGATTTCAATCATCCTATTACGGCCGCACAGCGTGCGAACCACTTCACGGTGTTCGAGAATTTCGTGAAAACACACCCATGTTCGTCATAAAATGTTCGCGGCAAAATGAAATGATGAAATCGGCAACGGTTGACATACGTTTAGAGTTTGAATCAAAAGATCCCTTTCCCGAAAATACTGCAGCCCATTGTATCATATTGCACGATCGCATTGTCGAATATAATCCGCTGTCAAACATTGTTAAGAAGTTAGTTTAGTTGTGGACGTGGGCGTGTGCAGACCTGCATAGAACTATGGGTGAAATAGTAATAGATTTGCAAGGATTTCGCGACGCAAACGGTTTCGTGGCCAAAGAGATCGCAGTATTGTGTATGGATGGACAGAAACTACATCATTTTCTAATCGCCCCTCCGCACCCGATCGAGTCGGTGGCATTCCAGCGGCAGGCTAACTGGTTAACAAGAAATTATCATGGATTAACGTGGAACGATGGCTGTGTCTCGTATCATAGACTCGACGATATATTTGCAGATATATATAAGAAGTGTACACGCGTCTATGTCAGAGGGCTTGAAAAAGAACAATTTGTACGACAATTTGGCACACCTGAACACCTCATCATTACAAATCTCGAAGACAATCCAAAATGTCCGTCATTACGTACGCAGCGCGAAAGGTGTTGCTATTTTCACAAAGCGATCGTCAGCCACAACAGACAACAAGCTGCAGCGGTGTGTGCCTTGCAAAACGCAGAAACTTTACGTGTATGGCTTGTAGAATCAAAGAAATGTAATAAATGCTGTTGCATAAATGACGCACTTCAAAACTTCTATGATTGTGACGAAATTTTGTGCAACATGGACCTTGTTCATATTGCAAATCTACCAAAAGCGGTGATGTTGTCACCGACCGTTTGGACACAATTAGCTCATGTGACACACATGCTACCCGAGAAGTTAAAAGAAGATCCCGAAATACAAAGGTTTATATGTTAGTTAGATATAATTCATTGTATGTGTGTGTGTGTGTGTACACACATACACGTTTGTTATAATATTATATGTTTATTCTATAATTTTGTTTGATTGTATCATGCTCTAGACATTTGTACACCCACCACATAGACACTCATAAATAAAGATTTAATACAAATATTAATGGTCTTTATATATTTAATTTATAAGTTTACATCCTCAAAATACCACGATCCCCTGAACATATATCATACACACACAGTATCCAAGAACACTAATAACTAGCATAGACAGAGGTCAGCACAGCCACACATAATTAACCTATCCAAATCATTACATACAATACATTCACGTACACACACACACACATCAACCTCATTCAAAAATTTATTTATTCTCTCCCTCTCTCTCTCCACATTATTAATCCACACAGTTTGAAATTTATTTCCGTCCACTTAAGCGCTTTCCATCAGTACGTCGGAGACCAGCAACGGTACAACATGTATACCATATAGTCACACATAATTCATGTAATTTTCATATTTTTAACGTTGTTATATTTTTATGTAGCTTTATATATATATATATATATATATATATATATATATATATATATATATTAAAAAAAATATATATATTTATTTTTTTATTTTTTTCATTTTTTCATTTTTTTTTTGGTAACGCACGATCGGGACATATATAAGCCACGCCCTGTCTGCGCCAAGGGGTCTCCCCTCTACTGTCTGCCTCAAGGGATCCTCTTACTACTAATGCACCGTCCACTTTTCAACGCCTTATGAATTTCGTTTTAAAGGATCAAATTAACATAACATGTTTCGTATATCTCGACGATATAGTAATACTAGGAACTTCTCTTCAAGAACACATATAGAAAAAATATTTCAGAAACTACGTGAAGCTTATTTAAAAATTCAAATAGAATTTCTTCGCCAAGAAATAGCCTATATGGGTCACGTTATTACTACAGAGGGAGTTAAACCGAACCCTGATAAAATCCAGACAATAACCATGTTTTCCATCCCAAAAACCACTAAGGAAATAAAATCTTTCTTAGGGCTACTTGGCTATTATAGATGGTTTATTGATAATTTCTCCAAAATCACCAAACCACTAACAATCTGCTTAAAAAAGAATCATAAAATTGACATAAATAATAAAGAATGCTTCGAAAAATGTAAAACTCTTTTGTCTAATAACCCAATACTGCAATATCCTGATTTTTCTAAAGATTTTATTCTCACAACTGACGCTAGTAACTACGCCATTGGTGCCGTATTATCTCAGAAAAATAAAAACAATAAAGATCGCATACATTTCACGCACATTAAATGACCATGAAATAAATTATAGTACAATAGAAAAGGAATTATTGAGTATTGTCTGGGCCACAAAACAGTTTCGCCCATATTTATTAGGTCACAAAATTAAAATTATTACAGACCACCGCCCACTCGTATGGTTAAATTCTTTAAAAGAACCAAACCAAAAACTAATACGTTGGCGAATAAAACTAGAGGAATTCAATTGCACTATTGAATATAAGAAAGGTTGTCAAAATTACGTGGCCGACGCACTCTCGCGAATAAAGCCCCAATTTGAAATTTTGTATCATGATTCAGACATTTTCAAATCCAATAACCCATTAATACATTGTGTCTCAGAAGATCTACAATTATCTAAAGGATTTGCCGCACAAGTAAAAGCAAACTACCCTATCAAAAATCTCTTTAGCCTAGAGAACAAACTTTTTATACAAAAACAACCACGATTAATAATACATCTAATTACAAAGAAATTTTATTCCGACAAACCTACGTATCCAAGTACAAGTAAAAGCAAACTACCCTATCAAAAATCTCTTTAGCCTAGAAAACAAACTTTTTATACAAAAACAACCACGATTAATAATACATCTAATTACAAAGAAATTTTATTCCGACAAACCTACGTATCCAAGTACAAGTAAAAGCAAACTACCCTATCAAAAATCTCTTTAGCCTAGAAAACAAACTTTTTATACAAAAACAACCACGATTAATAATACATCTAATTACAAAGAAATTTTATTCCGACAAACCTACGTATCCAAGTATAAGTAAATGTTTAGAAAAACTATCAGAATATTGTATACAAAATAATATAAATCAAATAGATTTACCCCGAATTGGCTCAGGACTCGATAAAAAATCCTGGCAAAGAATTGAAAATTTAATAAAGAACATTTTTGGAAGCACTTCTATAATTTTTAATGTTTATAATAAGCCTGAACAAAATTTAGAATTAAATATAAACACAGATACGGACTCTGTTGTAGTTGAAACCGGATCCGAACACGGAACACTTGATACCGTACATTCAGATAATGAAGCCCCCGTCAACGGTTTAACTTACTTAGATTCTTCTATTAACACGTGCAAAAATCAGTTTGTCGTTAAAGAAACAAACAGCAAAAACGAGATTAAAATAATTAAATTATTCGATAACAAAATTCAACGTTTCTGCATTTACCTGAATAAAACAAATAGTAATAAAACTATCACTAACTTTATAAAAACATACCTTCAACCAGGCATAACGTATTACTGTCTTATTCCTGAAAAATTTAAACTAAATTTCAACGCCGTTCTTCAAACATATCAAAGTATGTTTGAAGAACGGCGTTGAAATTTAGTTTAAATTTTTCAGGAAAAAGACAGTAATACGTTATGCCTGGTTGAAGGTATGTTTTTATAAAGTTAGTGATAGTTTTATTACTAAACTTGTCTCTTGTAATAACATGGTTAGTGATGTACAAAACAAAGATGACCAACAATTAACAATACAGAATTACCATGAAGGTAAAACAGAAACGTACAACAAATTAAAATTGTCTTATTATTGGCCTAATATGCCGAAAGATATACAAAACTATATTAATAAATGTAATGTATGTCTATCCACAAAATACGAACGCAATCCAATAATAATTCCAAACATCTTTACACCTACCGCAGAGAAACCTTTTGAAAAAGTGCATATTGATTTATTGTCTCTTGAACAAACAAAAATTCTTACATTAGTAGACTCGTTCTCCAAATTTTCCATGGCCTATATTATCAAGGATAAAAATGCTATCACCATATTAAATAAACTTATTAAATACTTCACTCATTTTATTATCCCCAAAGAAATTGTCTCCGACAATGGACTTGAATTTAATAATAAAACTATTCAAAATTATTTAGCAATGAGAAAAATTAACATTCATTACATTTCAATAGACAATCCTAAGAGCAATGGAATTGTAGAACGCTTTCATTCGTCCCTAATCGAACAGATGAGAGTAATTAATCAAAACCCCACCATTAAAGCATTAACTTTAAAAGAGCGATTAAACTATGCATTGTTAGCGTATAACCGCAGCATGCATTCTGTCACGAAACGAACACCACTGGAAATAATATTCGGTCAAAATTTCGAACCAAAACTCAAACCCGAAGAAGTATTAGTAGAAGAATACTTACAAAAACATAGCGAGATCCTTAAAGAGATAAACCAACAAGTTAATTGTAACATCAACAAAAGTAAATTAAAATACGCCGAACCACAAGAGAAACAATTTGATATTCCTGAAGAAGTATACGTCAAAATTCACAAACGAAATGCAGGAAAAATAGAAAAACCTAAATTTAAAAGAGTAAATGTAAAGGAAACAATCAATGAAAGAGGTCAAATATTAGATGAACAGAACAAAAAACACAAACTATCACAACTTAAGGGGGTATTACTCTTCCGAGGGTCAAAAAAATCGATTTTTCAAATTTTGTATTTTTCAATATTTTATAATATGTAGTTTATTCCCCCAAAGTCGTTTTACCGTAGGGGATTTCCTTCATAAGTTTTTCGCTCCTCAGAGCCAACAGTGTCGCGCGCTGAAACACTTGTCCCGAAACTTCAAGCGCATTTTTCTCGAAACCACATTTCTCCTGCTGGCCGGAAAGATTTTTTTTTGTATCAAACGAATCAACTTGCGGTTTCGGTATAATGTTCTCCACACTTTTCTACGGAAATTGAACCTCTGTCGTTGCAAAATATTGAAAATTGGATTTTTCAGAGCCTCAGTAGTAAGAAGGTCCCTTGAAGCAGACAGGGTGTGGCTTATATACGGCATGCGCGTACGTCACAAAAAAACGAAAAAAAAAAAAAAATGGTTCGAAGTGGTTGCCGTAATTTATGGAAGGAACATTTATGCTTTGTTCAGAATAAATAAAAATTTTCACCAAATTTACCCAACTAGTAGTACGACGACGAATGCAGACTTTATGAAAATTGGAAGCAGTTATTAATTTCCTTCTTTCTTCTAACCATAAACCAGAGTTAGCTTGTAAAATTGTGTCGGTTTTTAAATTTGATTCTTTCTTCATCGGTGTTTATTCATTTTTTTAAGAACGTTGTCGTCTTCTTCCCAAAAGTGCCCTTATCTATATCCGGTTTTTGACAGCTTATACCGTAGTCTTCATCTTCGCCTGTAGCATTTCTATGAGGTTTCAATGAAGTTCTATTGTTTTTTTTAATATTTAGTGACCGATTTGCTCTCCGATTACTTTCTAATTCAAATTTCGTTTTTATTTTTGTGGGACTGTGGCCAACAGTGCTCACCAAATACATGACAAATTCTATTCTCTATATCTTTCTTTAAATTAAAAGTTTGATTACAATATATATGTAATATTTTAGGATCAAAGGTAATGAACTGTATTAGTAAAATACCAAAGAATGTATGTTAATTTTTATATAAGTTGATGAAAATGAAAAGATATTTACAATATTCTCTAATCTTTTTAAATCTGGACTCTATCTACTACTGACACTAGGCCTGAATTTAATATACGCCACTGACTGCAACTGCCTCCTTGCTAAGAAACTAAGAATACGAGTTATCTAATTATATATTTTATATTTATTTATACACCTTTTTCAGTATATGTATAATTATTAACTTATTACGTTACCAAAATATTGCAACTATATATGTATGTACCTACATCAAACATAATAAAATAAATAACATTAAATTGTGTGCGCTGCACGTGATTTTAGTATATATTGTAATATGTTGTTTTGGATCAGAGTGTAGCGTCATAGATTTCTTAAATTTAAGAAGTTCCTAAATCTATTTAGGAATTACCTAACTCCAATTTCAATTTCACAACGGATAAGCAATTCCTAAACTGACCTAAGCATTACCTAAATTAGGTACTGCTAAAAGAAGAACTTATGTATATCGCGTAGGTATTAACATACTTAGCATGCTTGACAGGTTCAACTGTCCGGCTAAAATATAGATATTGTTGAATTTATTGATAATTTGGATAATTATGATGAAGATGAAGTAATAAGGCGTCCTCGTATTATACGAAATCGCTTAAATTACTTTGAACAATACGATGAACAAGATTTTTTTCGAAGATTTCGGTTAAGTAAAACAACCGCGCTGTATATTTTGCATCAAATAGATAATCGAATTATATTTTTCAGTCAAAATTTTCCATGCATTATCCTTTTTTTTACATAATATTATTTTATCATTGCCTATTCATATAATTAATCTTGCTTTTTCTTCTGCAGCAAAATTGTTGGATCTTTTTCGTTTAATATGTTCCATTCTATTATAATTCACTGTAATTCACCAACATTTTGTTGTTATATTCCAAACAATAACCTCACAAAACATATATTAAATGTCAAAAATATGACAAACCAATATAGCGGCGAAAAAGAAACTAGTAACCGATGCCTAGCAAAGTTTTTCTTAACTAGGTAATACTTAGCTTGGTGAGAGCAAAATACTCGTTTAAGCAATTCCTAATACTAAGAATTTCTTAGTTAGGTAATGCTTTAAGAACTCTTGATGAAATCGGCCATTAGTTAGTCTTGTTTTGACCTTTGCAAAGTGTATTTGTATTCAAGTAATAAAAAATACTTTTTAAAAATAATTTTGTCGATTTCAAAATTATATTTTATATACATACATATATGTATATTTATATATGTATTTGTACGTGTTACATGGTAAATATGAGGCTTATAAGTGTTTAAATAAATTAATATTGGCTTGCTACTTATTACAACTACAAAAGTATCTTGCTTAAAATTTGTTTCTATATGTATGAGTGAAGTTCTAAAGGCTTCTTTTATTTTGAGGCATGTGTTGTTCACATGATTAGGTTTAGAGGATATTATAAAAGAAGGTATATAATGAATACATAGTAATTTTCATAAAATATAATTAAAGATCATCATCATTTTACAAAATATTAACATTGAGGTCCTAATCACTAGACCATGAGACTTTTTATAAATCTGCGAACATATATGGTAAGTAAGAAGTGTAAAAGTGTTTAAATAAACGAAGAATGTCTAGCTACAGATTATAACTACAAAAGTATCTTGTTTACACATTTGTTTATATATTTATGAGTGAATTTCAAAATGTTGTATTTATTTGGAGGCGAGATTGTTCACACGATTTGGATTATAGGTTATTATAAAATAGGTATATAATGAAAACAAAATAATTTTAATAAACATTTACATTAATTTTTTGTTTGAACCAAACAGCGCCGAAAGCACTATATCAAATTTACGTTTAAAGTATACTATTTGATATGTTTTAACTTCAACTCGCGAAGCCACGCGCTATTGTTTAGTATGCACGAATTTATTCGGATATGCTAAGATAGTGGGATTCATCTCCCGACCCTTAACTATTTCAACAAAATTATCAAAATTAACAATATCTTTGGTCTCAACATTAAAGGATTGTTCACAGCGAAGCAATTAGCAAATACACTTAGAAATTTACAAATAATAATCTAGTTTGTATTATGAAAAGCAATGTTAACATTCCAAGCAACACAATTTATGATACATTTTGTTGCTGTGAACGTTAACCTTGTATACATACAACATACTGGAATTATTACTTATAATTTCTGAGCTTAATTACTAATTCTTTAGCTGTGAACAATCCTTAATTGTTATTCCCTTGGCCTTACAATCAGTTTTAAACGTATTTAAGCTCCCGGTCACTCGCACACGAAACACATAATTCTTAGGCCCTGCACAAGCAAATTGATCTAAATAAGAAATTGGGCTGTATCTTGAGAGTTCATCAGTCATTACCCCTAAATAATATCCATGGTCAGTTATCCACTGATTTTCACTGCATGTATATATTACACTATCTGCATCACAGTAAAGGGCACGTGATTTAAAGTTAATAAAATACATGTACAAATGAATAAGCCGCTATATAAATACATTCATTGTCTGTGCATGTATGTATATGTAAGTAAATGAATGTATAAGTATGTATGTGTAAGTATATGTATGTATATGAATGTATATGTATGTATGTGGAAGTATATGTATGTATATGAATGTATATGTATGTATATGTATGTAAATATATCTATATGTATGTTTATGTATGTATATGCATGTATGTGTATGTATGTATAGTTATATATATATATATATATATATATATATATAAATATATATATATATATATATATATATATATATATATATATATATATTTATATGTATGTTTCTATGTATAAGTATGTATATGATTATATATATATATATATATGTATTTGTATGTGTTTGTTTATTTGTATGTGTTACATGGTAAAAATGAGGCTTAAAAGTGTTCAAATAAAGTAATACTGGCTTGTTACTTATTATAACTACAAAAGTATATTGCTTAAACATTTGCTTATATATTTATGTGTGAAGTTCTAAAGGTTTCTTTTATTTGGAGGCATGTGTTGTTCACATGATTTGGCTTAAAGGATTATATAAAAGAAGGTATATAATGAAAACATAGTAATTTTCATAATATATAATTAAAGATCATCAACATTTTTACAAATTATTTACAGTGGTGTCCTAATCACTGGACCATGGACACTATTTATATATTTGCGAACATACATGGTAAATATGATGTGTAAAAGTGTTTAAATAAACTAAAAATGTCTGGCTACATATTTTAACTACAAAAGTATCTTGTTTAGATATTTGTTAATATACATTTATGAGTGAAATTCAAAATTACTTTAATCATTATAAAAAAAGTATATAACGAGAACAAAGTAATTCTAATAAAATATATTTAAATATCATTAACTATTTACAAAACATTTACATTTAATTTTTTGTTTGAACCTAACGGCGCCCAAACCACTGTATCAAATTTACGCTTAAGATATACTGGTTGCTATATCGCCAAAAAGATCGTATAATTATTTGTAGGTTTGTAAGTAACCAAATTTTAAGTAAAGGGTGTTAGCCTAAGATTTTGGAAGAGTAGAATATTTATAAACAACTGGATATTGGTTGAATCAAGCAATAATAATTGTCATTTATGTTCTTATTTTTACAAAATTCAGTGTTCATAAATAGGTTTATTTATTTAAACATCAGGGATTGAAAATAAGACCAAATTTTGTGCCCTCTACTCTGAAGGTACCGGAGCGATTCACACCAAATTTGGTACACATATTATTTGGCATCCCATTTGAATCCGTTCGCAGTATAAATCCAATCGCCCGTATATTTCCCGAGTTGTAGAGCCCCAAAATTTAGAGCCCCCCTTAATACTGCCCTTATAAAAATAACTAATATACTTAAAAATTCTACTAAAAATTTTAAGATATTTTTAATTTTAATGCCAAGCGTGAAGTAGAAGGGAGACACTGCTCGCATTGCTTATCTTACCTAAGGGCGAGCTGGACGCATTGGTGCATTGTACGTACCGAATACCACAGCTCTTCTGTACTTGTCAATGTCTCAAATCGCCAGAAATATTTAAAATCGTGAATAGGTAACTATAATGTAGAAACATTATAATGACTAGTTTCATTAACAGAATGTCAGAATCACATAATTATTGAATGTGTGTGTGTGTGTGTTTATGACGACAAACTTGATTTTTATAAATTGAACCAGTCCTATAGTTATAATGAACATTTATAAACAGTATTAAAACATCGAGGGAAGCAATCGGACGTGTTCCAGTTCCAGTTCCAGTTCCAGTCGAGGTATTATTTACGATATCGATATCGAGGTAAAATCGACGATTTAAAAGCGCTAATTGTTAACCTATTGTATTCCTATATAATGTGTCCGTTCTGTTTTGTATGCTATGTGTGGTATGCTGTGTGTGGTATGCTGTGTGTGGTATGCTGTGTGTGATATAAATGGGAATGATTGCGGTTTTAAGGCCACTTATTTCCCCAACTTCTAATTATTTAATTATGTTTTCAGGTCTACAGTAGGGCCCTACGAGTATTTAATTTTATTTAATTTAATTTGTATTAATTTGTATAATTATTTTACAGCTGTGTATGGTGCACCAAATGTTTGAACTTTAAGGGGTATTCACACTTATGTAACTGTTTGCAAACCAAAGGTACTCAAAATATTCAGTGGCCCCGTGTGATCTCCTGCTGGAGTATAAAATCATATCGTCGCGCGCAAAAAGACCACAGAATTTGGCTATTCCGCGGTTGGAAGAAACAAACTCTTACTTAAGTGTTGAATAAATGGAATTAAATGTAATAGTGGGCACCCAACGAGCGACGAATAATATATAATTCGCAGTGTAGTAACGTTGCAATCAAAGGTACTCGTTCACCAGTTGGCGGCCCGGCAGCGCTACCTGTACTGATCCAAGTCCCAAGTAAGTCCTTGGTAAAACGAACTTTAAGTTTGATCGCCGTGCGTATCCTTAAATGGGTTAGCGTCGTTGAGGCGTGTCGACTAGATCAGAAGAAGCAGGGGCTCTGTCTGTTCGGTGGGGCTCGCGCGATAGTTAAGTCCAAGTCTGCGGCGAGTACTCGCGATTGCAACTCTTACTAAAGTGACGAATTTCAGGGGGGAGGCGGGTCCCTGCCGACGTGGAACCGACCTTGTCGAGGTGGCAGGGCTTAAGCATCAATCACTATTATTCAAATACTGATTGATGCAACTAACAGGTTTCATAAAAATCACTTCTTTTTCTTTCCAAAAACTACATTCCAAATATTGATTTTGAATATTCAATTCATATTATAATAAACATTTTGTTAAATACGATTTTTAAAAGACAGCAACACTATGTAAATAATGGATATAAATTTACAAGTCCATGTAAAGTTACAATTATAAATCATATAATTATACGCAGAAATATAGTAAAAAAACTCAGGTAAATTAACTAAAACTAGAATTACATAATTTTTTGTTGTAGTTTATCATATCAGTAAATGTTTTAGTTTTATTTGCTTTAAATAATTTTTATATTGAATATTTTTGCGATTAGCGTTCTGAGAGTTTGAATAATTTTTAAGTAAATATTTTGTACATGGAATAATTCTGTTTGTTTTAAATCATTGTGGCTTTTTAAGTATTTTTATAATTTGTTCAATTTACCTAAACTTTTTATTTGTATTGTTTAACTTTTATTAAATATAACTCTGTGATTATTAATGTATATTTTATCTGAATTTAATGAATGTTTTGTTAATTAAATTATATTTTATTTGTGCATATTATTTCCTTATTATTTCCACATCACATTCAAAAAGGCGAACTCGTGAACAGTAACCATCAGTTACATGTTCACATAAGAACGTCCGACGTAAAGATAAAGATATTTTTTCATATTGTGAACCCAAGGTCCATAAAGACATATTTGAATATAATAATTATTAATTTTAAAATATGCAATTTGTTTTTTATGTATAACAAAAACTCGACAAAAGATAACTATACTGTCAAAGTTATGTCGATATTTTAACAAGTTTGCCACGTTTCTTAAATCTTAAATGAGTTTAACTTTGCATAAAATATATTCGGTTTATTAAGGGGGTATTCACATTGTGAAAAGAAAAAGAATCGATTTTTTTTTTGTCTTAATATGTCTAGAATATATTCTTAAAAGTGTTTTGCAAAATTCGACTTAAAAAAAAATTATATAAATTTTAAGCATACCATCTCATTATTTAATTCAATTTATTTTTATATAAATAAGATTTGGTACGCGTACAACGCATCAATGCGTTCAGTTCGCCTTTTAAGTGTAATATATACGATGCGAGCCTTTTGGTTAACAAAATTCAAAATTATAATATTTAATATTTTTTTATGGCCTTTGAGTTAACAATATGAAAGAATAATGTAGGCATACATTATCTTAGAATTATTAGTAGAATTTTTAAATGTTTAAATTATTTTTATAAGGGCAGTATTAAGGGGGGCTTTAAATTTTGGGGGCCTATAACTCGGAAAGTATACAGGCGATTGGATTTAAACTGCGAGTGGATACAAATGGGATAGTAAATAATATGTGTAGCAAATTTGGTGTGAATCGCTCCGGTACCTTCAGAGGAGTTACAAATTTGGTCTTACGAGCGACGACTAACATCCAGTTATATAAATTTTTGGATTCAGGGCGACGAGACAAACCCTTGTTGTCTTCAGATATTTTTTAATCCGAGAATGCTACAGACACACGACCGATTGCTTTATATATTTTTGTATCAATATAATCTACAAAAAATTGTAAGTCTTTTTATATCTATAACATCTTTTCAAATTGTTAACCAAAAAGCCATAATAATTAAAAGCCACTGCTCGCAATGCATATCTTACCTGGGCGAGCTCTACGCGTTGGTGCGTTTTACGCTTACCAAATCTTGTTTAATACGTGCATTTACAAGTGAATTTATATGTTTTATACATTTTCTGAAAGGTGTCAGTGTGTAGATTACAAAAACAGTTCTCCCTTATTTCTTAGACATTTAGATTTTTTGTAAATTGGGGAAATGTCTATAATCGCAGGTGCACCATTTTGATTCTATTCAATGTACGTTGAGTACACTCGTTCGATTTCTATGTATTATATCTTAAATGATAGCAAAAAGTGCACTGATTAAGATGATGTATCACATTTGCATAAGGACTGTGTAGATTTTCAAACAAATTAAGAAGATGTACCATTTTAAAATGTTATTTTTTTAATGCATGCACTAAGTAAATTCATATGTTTTATACATTTTCTGAAAGGTGTCAGTGTGTAGATCTTAGACATTTAGATTTTTTGTAAATCAGGGAAACGTCGGACGACGTGCTGTTTGTTCCTATGAGCCGGGGGTTTTTAATGATAATTCATAATTCCTGAACATATTTCTACAGTTTTTGATTATATATAGCTAATTATTGATATTCTACACAAAATGAAACACAATTGAGGTCTGAATACCACGTATTAAGCGAAATAAAAATCTAGGGGATTTTTAGTTTTTTATGTTGGCAACAAAAAATGTATGCTGTAGAAAACTGTGGATAACTTTACCGACATTTCTAGGATGCGTACTATTTCTGTACTAGCCGTAGATATGTTCTCAAATATAATAATATGTAGGCAGTGTTACCAACAGCTACTGATAAATCTGAACGTGTACAGAATAAGTTGACATATATTGATTTAGCCTTGTCCGGCGACCCGTTCCACTTCACCCCAACTAAGCCGGAAGACGTTCCACGTTTTACTAACACACATAACGCCGTTTCAATCCGTTCAGAAAGAACAATATTATTTCTACTTTAGCAAAATGATATTCGCATTCGCCAAACTGTGACGTACAAAAATATATAGAATTATATTGACACAGTTACTCATATAGGCAACCAAATATGCCTCAATGTTACGCATATTACTAAAGCTTGTTTGTTGCAATTCTTTAAGTTGATAAAATGCAATTTTCCATATAACTCGGAAACGGTGCACCGTATCGCGCCGCCGTTAACAGATTTGAGTTCTCCGATGCGTAAATACCCTACAAACTGAAAAGATTTCACAAAAAAAAAATTACTTGATATTTTTATCAAACTTTGCGTATTTTTTCCGACCAAACCATAAATGATTGAAATTTGGAGGGTCAAACAACCTATATTTGTTGTATATTGTCAAATTTTTTCAACTTGACTGGGGCAATATTACGAGCTCCACAGCAAAATCAGTGAAAATAGTTGATATTTTTGAGTTTGACATACATTTAGATTAATTTTACTACGCTGATTCCAGAAATGTCACCCCAGTTATAGAGAATATGTGATGTTATGTATAAATAAGTTTGTTTTCTCCCGTCAAAGAGAAACTGAACCGAAATAATGTGTATGTAATAATACAGTGAACTTATTTATTCAGTTACTCACACAAATGCTCAAATTATATTCCAGTGTACATAGGCCCTTAGAAATTTAACACAGCGGGTACAGTAACGCCTTAAGCGTAGACATAACTTAACCCTTAATTAGGGTCTGTGTTCAAAATACATAACTTAATGTTTACAAGCTGAAAATTTAATTGGAATTTTAAATTACTACATTTATGCAATCGATCTATTTATAATGATATCAACGCATTTTACTTTCATATACTATTGTAAAATGTATGTAAAAATAAAAATAATGTTAATATTATTTATAAATTATGTTAATATTATTTTTATTTTCAATTGTAGTAAATAATAATATGATATAATTTATGGATATTACGTAATAACTCTTATCAATATTTAAATTTATGTATAAAAATTGACGGATAATGAAGTCGTAAAATGCGTTTAACGTTATTTGTGTCTTTGTAGATAAGTTTTCCTTAATTATGGTGTAATAAATATAAATTTCCATTAAAATATTTCCTTTTCTAAAACTATTTTGAGAGAACGAAATATGCGAGAAGTAATTATTTATTTTATATTTTAATTAACTAAATGTTTAATATTACTTTTAGGAAAATGACTATTTTTATCTTTCATGATTGATGTATATTGGTAATTAATAAAATATTTTGTTCTAATATAGTTCTTCGATTATATTTTTTTCCAATAGTAATATTTTTAATTATTATAGCCATTAGGTGCAAAATTTGAAAAAAAAAAATTGATATAAAGAGGCTTAAATACATTTGTAGATTGTTTTAATGTATTAAAAATATTATAATTATTATATTTAATAATTTATTATGAAGATATTTCGTAAACATAAAATATTTAAGATTTTATTGTAGAAGTTTCAACTGTTTCTAAATTTTTATTTCTTAGGGCAGTATTAAGGGGGGCCCCAAAATTGGTTCAATTATATTTATATATATTTTTGTTTATTATTTTTTACTAATATTTTTAAAAGTGGTTATTTAAGGTGCTCTACTTTAAAAATCTTAATTTTTAAAAATCAGTGTATTTATTATCTTTTATCTACTGTATGTTTTCAAAATGCAGTAGTTATTAATAGGTTATCTTTATTACATATCAGTAGTTATAAAAATGTTTTTTGTGAGCACAAGACTTTCTTATACGTTAGGTATAGTAGGTTTATTATAACCGATGTCAAATTATTTGAGTCTATTTTGTTTCCCTGCCAAAATGCATGCTTAGTTTATACGATTTATATAATATAATTACATGCGTATCTATGATAACATAAATAGGAAAAATTTAGATTTTCCGTAGCAGTTTTCTCGTAACTGGTACATTTTTTACAAAATTATTATGAACATATATTACTGCGTATAAAAAAGTAAAAAATTAAAACATCCACCGAATACATAATAACTCAAGCTAGAGACATTGGTGCCTTCACCTGTGCATTACATAATACTTGAATAATCTATTTCAATTGTTTTTAATATTTTGGCCATTATTATCCGTTGTATGATGTAATTTTGAGGGTTTCATTGGGTATTGAAAGGTGCTACAATAAATAAAGTATGGTTTAATCGTTTGGATTTGTTTAATTGTTTAGTTCTTAACAATAACTATACGTGCTTTTGTGTTCCTAATAGTATTAAGAGTAATTTTGGCCCCAGAGGTGTTAGGGGCCAAAATTTTAGGAATATTTCACGTGCCACCATACAGCCATTATATTATAGGGTCAACATTGTTAAAGGGCCTAGCTGCTAAGGGACACGAAATTACTGTGATAAGCCCGTTTCCCGGAAAAAGTTGCTAACTATAGAGATATACCTTTGGAAGGGATGCAAGAAATTACGCCATGCGTGGATTATGCTTGTATTGCATATTTATATTATAAGCCGAGCTGAAGGCATAGGTGCCTTGTGCCTAATCTTGTTTTAACAAACTCGTATACCTTTGGAAGGGATGCAAGAAATTTCGCCATGCGTGGATTATGCTTGTATTGCATATTTATATTATAAGCCGAGCTGAAGGCATAGGTGCCTTGTGCCTAATCTTGTTTTAACATTGAGTAACAACTCGTACTCAAACTGATTTCTGAGTTCCACAAAACCTTCATAGAATCCCACAAAGAACGTTATTATGATTTTAATTAATTCCAATTTATATTTTGAGAGCCCAAGACCTTATATGCCAAATATGATCCCGATTGGGGGAATCCATAACAAGGAACCCAAACCGCTATCTCAGGTACGTTATTATTTATTTTATTCTGTAACTTGAGTAATATTGACGATTTATATATTTGAATAAATGATGAAATTAATGTTTTAGGAGTTAAAGAAATTTATGGATGAAGCTACAGAAGGTGTATATTTTAGTTTGGGCTCTAATTTACGTAGCAAAGATTTACCAATGGAAAAACGAACCATGATTTTAAATGCTTTTGCCAAATTACCACAAAGAATAGTGTGCAAATTTGAGAACGAAGATTTATCTAGAAAGCATAATAGTGTAAATATTGGAAAATGGTTTCCACAGAACGATATTCTTGCTCATTCAAGTGTAAAACTCTTTATAACTCATGAGAGATTACTGAGTTTGACCGAAGCAGTGTAGAGGGGAGTTCCAGTACTAATGATACCATTCTATGCAGACCAACATTTAAATACTGCAAGCATTCTAAAGTTTGAACATGGTTTAAAATTACAGTTTGATGATCTGACTGAAGAATTATTTTTGGAGCAAATTCAAGAGATTTTAAAGAATCCTAAGTTAGCAGTTTTATATTATTTGTGCATATTTATTATTCTTGCACATTAATTTATATTGTTGAAATTTCTCGCTCTAGTATTTTAGATACATTTTTTAGTTTATTTATTGCTAAGCTATTTTTATGAACAAAATCATAAGTCGCATTCAATACTGAAACTTGCGACTTAATTATATGTGTAATTTTAGTCTGTTTAATTTGTAATTGAGAAATCTGATTGTTAAGCTTAATTAAATTATCATCGTCTGCATTGCCAAAAACAAATTTAGATAATTTACCACCTGCGTTTACTAACCCACGACTATTTCTTCGTTTGAATTGCCTTGGATACAGCGTTTCAATTTCTTCAATTTCGCGGTAGAGTCCCAGAATTCTCTGCTCAATTATCTGCACTTCTGAATGAATCTCCATTTGTTTTTGGATTCTTCTTTTTGCTACCGGATTCAGGAATTGGTGGAGATTCTATTACTGAATGTTCGGTTTCGTGCGGATTCCTTTCGGATATTTCTGCTTCTGGTTCGGATTATACTGCAGGCAGTGTTTCCGAAACTACTTCGATTGAATCTCGCATAGGAAATATGAACTCAGGAGATTGGGAATGGTATTTTTGGGTTTGATTGACTGGGGGCGCATGTCTACCCACCAATAATCCATCATCAAGACAAGCCTTAAGTCGATCACTATTGTAACAAACGCGTTTGTTAGCGTTTTTACCTAGTTGGCATAATATACCGGATGCAGTGACTTTTGCACCGCCAGTCGCTGACTCCAACGGAAATGTTGCTGTATTCCGCCGACCGGACAATATTAGCCAAAGTTTTCCTATTGTTATAGTGTCAACCTATGCGAAATTTGCCTATGAACCGAGCTGGGCAGGAAACGTCGTGATGATCGACAAGTCAGTCCCGGTTTGGCGTTTGTAGAAGAAGATTGGTCTTCTTATGTATTAACTTCATTTTTGTATTTTGATTTACCGTTATTCTTTATTATAACTTCATTTTTATTGTGTGTATAAATGTATCTATTAATAAATTATTCATTATTTGTAATCCTCCTTCACGCGTTAAACTCCAGTGTTGTGATTCCACGAAGCAACCCGCAACGAACACAGTTCAGGTAAGGTAAGGTAAGGTAAGGTTCGTTGCTAAAACCCTCGCGTATGTTACACTATGAATCACAAATTCTTTTTTAATATAGATATTTTTTACTTTGAATACTACTGGACTCTTTTTGTCAATAATACGAAGTGGACCTTGACCTTGACCATGACTTTGATAATTTTTTTGATAATCCAATCTCATTTGCCATATTTTTTACGAAAACTTTAGCTCCAATTTTAAACTGTAGATCTTTCCTGGTACGATTTACCCGCGTATTTCTTATGTATGCTGGATTTTTAAAAAAATTCTCTACATTTAATCGGCAAATCATATCTGACGCGTAATTACTATCGATATTATATAAGGTTCTACGGGTTTTTATTATTTCCTCAATTGGCAATTCCATATCACGTCCATGTATCAAAAGAAAAGAAAGGTGATTCACCCGTTGAACTATGAATTGAGTTACGATAAGTCTTTAGTACAAATGGTAACATTTCATCCCAATCTCGTTGATGTTTTTGTATGCAATGTGAAAGCATATCCTTCAGGACACGATGAAATCGCTCTATCATTCCGTTACTCATGGGCCTATAACTTGTAGTATTTATCTTTTCGTTTTTAGCAAAGCACAAATTTCTTTAAGGTGGTATTCACCTTTAGCGGATTCAAAAAATCGTTTTTATTTTTTTTGCAGAATTGGACACTTTGAAGGGTTTCTGAAGCCGTTTTTCGAAATTCAATTTGGAAATATGTGAAATTGCGATTTAAACAAAACAATGTTTTTGCTCAAACACGGTGTTTTCGCGCGCGTCAGTCTGAAGTTGAAACTTTAAACGCGTTTTTCTCGAAACCATATTTTTTAAATCGTGCGGTAGAATATCTCGACAACGAATTATCCGATTTAACTTTCAATAAACGCATCTTAAAGGTAATAAAATTCTCTAGAAGTTGATCTTCGACGAAGTGTGTCCGACAATTATTAATATTTTTTAAGGCCCGCCAAAGGAGAAAAAAGTGGCCAAAAATAACACTTTTCGTACGATGGTCGCCATTTTGCTAATTATGGTCCAAATGGACCAATCGAAAGTCTATTCCTTGACAATTTAATATACTTTAAAACCCTTTTATTTTTTTTTGTTTCAAACAACTAAGATTAGAGTTATGCTACCGCGCGCCTAAATTGAGCTGCCCACTTTGGACCTGGACATCTTTGCCGGGGCTGAACGTACCCGACTTTAAAAAATACCTTATTAAAGAGAAAAGTTAAATAAATACGATACAAAAAACCGCGTGCAAATATCTCAAACGTACCCTGAGAAAAAAAATGTTAAAAAAACAGCTTTTTTTTGTGCTCTAAAGGTGAATGCCATCTTAAAGATGGACGACATAAAATTACTGCCCTGATCAGTGATTAGTTGCCTTGGGGTACCATGTCTTGTAGTTATGTGTGTAATAAAGGCTTTAGCTACTGTATTGGCTTTTTGGTCGGGGAGGGGAATTGCTTCCGGATATCGAGTAAATGCGTCTTGAAATGTAAGGAGATATTTGTTATTATTTTCAGTAGTAATTAAAGGACCTACAATATCCATCGCGGTACGCACGAAGGGATCTCTAACGGCGGGGAATGTTTGAATTGGGGCACGTTTATTATGGGGGGAGGTTTTACGTTCATTACACGATCGACATTTTTTGCAATAAATTTTTATATCACGAGCAATATTTTCCCAAAAATATTTCTGTCTCACTTTATAATAAGTTTTCCCATATCGTTGATGTCCCGAAAATGGTAGATCATGATAAGCATGTATAATTTTAGTTATAAGTGTCTTTGATACAACCACCTTATAAGAATTACTATCTTTTCTAAATAGAACACCAAACTCATCTAATTCATACAAAATATTAACATGAATATTATGTACTATATTTTTTAATATTGGATCTTTCTTTTGTTCAATTACTAGGTTATATGCGTCTAAAATTGGTTCACAATCAAATGAATCTATTTGATTTACAAGTGTAACGGATAAGGGTATGTTTTCTTCCCGCTCTAATAATTACTTCGAAATCGTATTCCGAGAGTAAAAGTGACCATCTAACTAACCGTGAACTTGGGTCTTTTAAACTAAACAACCACGTTAACGCTCGGTGGTCGGTTATGACTTTAAAACGTCTATCACCCAAACAAACACGAAAATGCTTAATTCTACAGACAACAGTTACACACTCCCTCTCGGATGGACTGTAATTAATTTCTGCTTTATTAATGTGACGACTCGCGTAAGCTACTGGGTGAACATGTTCTCCGTGCTTCTGACTTAAAATAACACCTAGACCCGTGCCAGATGCATCAATTTCTAATATGAAAAGGAGACTAAAATCAGGATATTTCAAAACAGGTTTAACACATAATGCCTCTCGTAACTTTAAAAACGCATCTTGTGCCTCATTATTTCATGAAAAATTGGTATTGTCTTTTTTTGTTAATTCAGTTAATGGTTTAGAGCTGTTGGAAATATGTGGAATGAACCTTCGATAAAAACCTACTAATCCTAGGAAAGAACGAATATCTTTCTTTGATTTTGGCACTGGATATTCTTGGATAATTTTTTATTTTTTTTGACAGGGTTTAACTCCTTCGGTGCTAATTATATTCCCTAAATAGTTTGCTTCTGTGGCCAAGAATTTGCATTTACTTGATTTAAATTTTAAATTTGCAGATCGCATTGGTATAAGAACTGATTCTTTTTTTTTAAATTATCATTTATTTCTTTTGAGTTAAATATTATTATATCATCTAAATATGCACTTACATAATCATTCGTTAGTCTTGACAAAACAATATACATTAATCTTTGCCAACTACTTGGACTATTCGCCAGCCCGAACGGCATTCGTACACATTCGTAATGACCATCTGGTGTCGAGAAAGCCGTTTTCTCGCGATCTTGTTCATCCACTAGGACTTACCAATATCCGCTAGCAAGATCAAGCGTTGTAAAGAAATTTGCGTTTCCTAACTGGTCTATAGTTTCATGTAAATTTGGCAACGGAAAATAGTCTCGTTTAGTTACCGTATTTAGAGCACGGAAATCAATGCAGACTCTAATGTTTTTCTCACCTTCGTCACCTTTCTTTGCTACCATCACTACCGGTGCAGACCACGGACTATTTGAAGGGGTTATTATACTGTCAGCTAGCATCGAATCTATCTGTTTATTTAAAATAGCGCGTTGATGAAACGGTAAACGATATGGGGCTTTTGTAATTGGGGGAATATTTTCTGTAATAATTCTATGTTTAAATATTTTGGTAAAACCTAATTTACTACCATCAACCATGAAGATGTCGCGATATGATTCGAGCAGATCTTCTAATTTCTTTCTACTATTTTCTTCTAGGTGTTCTACTTTAAAATAATCCAGAATTGGAGTTTTATCTACATAA
This sequence comes from Leistus spinibarbis, assembly GCA_933228885.1. Classification (NCBI taxonomy): domain Eukaryota; kingdom Metazoa; phylum Arthropoda; class Insecta; order Coleoptera; family Carabidae; genus Leistus; species Leistus spinibarbis. The sequence continues at coordinate 276,658 of CAKOGD010000048.1, read as the reverse complement.
TTTTCGCGAATATTTTCACGTCTACTTAGATCTACACCGTTAATTGAAAATTGTTCTACTTTATTTACTTCCGCAGTTCGACCCACTTTTGTTTTCTTTTTTAATATTATTACTTTATCAGAAATGTTTACCATACGGATTGGTATCAATGGTTGTGCTTTTACTATAACTCGAGCAATAACCAAACCATGAATATTAAGTTCTACGGGTTCTATCAAAATATCGCATTCAGAATTCCGGATACTCTGACTTGCGAGGAAAACACATTCACATCTAGGAGGAATTTCAACATCTTCACTTAGATAAACAAAAGAGTGTTAAAGTACGTCTTGCTGGGCTTATCCCTTTCAGTGTCATATATTAGCTTGTTTTCGTCCATTTTACTTTTATTTTTACAGTTAGAATTTTTAGTTACTGATTTATAATTAAAATTACTATTTGTATTACTTATCTGCTCAGGCATATCAGTTTGAAAATTTCTATCTCTCTAGTTGTAAATCAATGTTTGATGCTACATCTGCGTTAATAGTGGGAGGTAAATAATTATTCGTATTTATTAGAGAATTGCCTAAATTTAAAATATAATTTTTCAAATCTAATACTGCATCATTATTCCTTAAATAATCTAAGGTCAAAAGTCCATCGGCTTTTATTGGCACCTCATCATCGCAAACAATACATTCTATTTCGTATATTCTATTATTTAAAACGAACTTACATAATATGCTACCTATTATGGGTATTTCTTGTCCTGAAATACCAGATATGGATATATTATTATAAAAATCAATTTTGTGCCCTTGATCCACCTGTTGTTTTACTATTGTTATTGCCGCTCCTGTATCTATGATCATACATGATGACTTGCCGTCACTATAAATTATATATACCTGGGTTGTTGATACCGGTAGACAATCCGACTGTATATCTAAACGGAACAATTCAGCGTCCGTAATTGTAATCGCTTCTTCATTGTCTATAACATCATCTTCCGGCCATATTGGACCACACTGGAAGTCATCGTCGTCGTCGTCATCATCGTCGCTATCAATGCCTATGTCGACATCGCTCACCTCAACTGATGTATTCTCGAGGATGACTTCATGATTAGGTGTCGCGATAGTATTATCCACCATGACGACATCCAGTAGAGGAGCTACCACTTCAGAGATGTGTTGTTCTTGAACCAAGACATCGGCTTCGGGGTTCATGATAATATCCGGTGTGAGAGGCGGCATGTTTAGCATCACAAGGAGGTCTGGTAAACCAATAGCATGGGCTCTGGGACTCCTGGGGGTCTCGTCCTCATCCTCGCTGATGGTTATGATGATATCAGGTGTTATAGCCCCTTCAGGTGTCTGTGATCTATCAATTCTATAAATAAAAATATTAAATACTAGGGTCACCCGTGGGCACCATGTGCCCATATGGTATACAGAACATAGGTCAGTTTTGACTGATGCCGAATTTTCATGTAATTTAATAATAATAACACGGTTTTTCTTCATTTTGTATCGTTTGACTATAATAGTAATACAAATTTCCACATCGCAAATAATAATAAAGAAAAAATCGAGTTCTTTCTTTGAACGCTATTTTGTTCTTAGATCACTATGCTGAGATTAACTAATCGATCGCTTATTGCATCACACTGTGTAACATCCGATAAATTTAAACAAAATTTTGTTTAACTTTGATTTTAACCTTGTATGGTGCATATGTGTTGTATCATTTAGACAGTTTCTATGATTGTATATAAAAAACAGGATTATAAATTTACTTACGATTGCTGTTTATTATTTGAATCGGTTATTCAAATAATTACAAATCCTTTTTACACAACATTTTTAATGATTTGAGATTTGATTCATTATTGTTTTTGAATTAAATAATCAGGCTAGATTCTGAATTTTGCAGTATTAATCTGATGCAGTGTCACATCGGCAGTTTTAAAAGTGATGATAATTAGTTATATGCTAAAATACAATGGATTGTGCCATCAAAAATAAAAGAATAAAATTGCCAACCAAACATGTTTCTAAATATGTTTGAATTATCTTTCAAGATTTAATTTCTCTAATAATCAGAATTATAAATTTACTTACTTGCAGTTATTATAATTTGACGAACTATAAAATCTTACCGCAACTCATATTTGTAAAAATCATTGCTTCTTGGCCATTTTGAAGTGAAAATATTAACTATGAATTAAAATAAATGTACGGAAACACGTATTTGCTAAAAATATATGCTAATTAGGCAATAATATGCACTTATTTCATATTATATACTTAAAAATTGAAATTATAACATGCTACTCCCCTTAAACTTAAGATTAAACTTTGAATTGAAGATTTATCACAAAAACTTTTTTGACATTTCATTCTGACGTTTGATTCGTTTTTGTCTATTTCAAAGCAGACTGAACTGCAGAATCGTAGTGATTGTTTTATTTCAGTATAAACTATTTGATTATTTTTTATAACATTATTAACAGTCACCATGGTGCAGTGGCTAAGTGTCATGCCTTTCACCCTGGAGGTCGTGAGTTCGATCCCCGTCTATGCCAATCTGCATTTTTACAAAAAAAGCGTTCTACACACACTCACTCACTTACTCACATACACACATACAAACATTTCTGGGTTATTATATTAATGATTATATGTATAACAAATAATTATTAAATACATGTTGACTTGCCGTCAACAGATATTTCTATTAGATTAGTCGGACTAAAATTTTTACTTAAATTACTATTAATTTGGGGAATATAATATTTGTTTAAAATCGGTTTATTAATTTCCAAAGCTAATGTTTGGTCTGTAATATTATTATTTTTTGATTGTGGTTGTTTGTATTGGCGACTACCGAGGCACGTGGTTGTCGCTTGGTTTAGTATTTTCGACAATCTCTAGCAATGTGACCTATTTGTTGGCATTTAAAACACAGAATTGAATATTTGAGTCTACAATTACGTGAAATATGTCCCGGTTTTCCACATCGGTAACAAACGTCAGCTAGTTCGGCTGGTGCATTTTGCCTATTGTTGTATTGAAAACTACGAGCAGGTATAGAATTTTGACCAGACCTTTCTGCGAAGTTTCTTTGTTGGTTAAAGGGAGTAGCATTGGAGGGACCCGAGTTTCTAAAATATTCTCTAGGTTCTTGTTGGACTTGACTAACTCTATTATTCGTTTGTTGTACATTTATTGGACCATCACGCCAAGGCTCTCGTTGTGAGTAACTTTGGTATTGCGTCCAATGAATTTTTAAGCCACCTAAATCTATATCGCAATTTGATTCTTCTTGTTCGGCAATTTCTACGATTTTCTCAAAAGTAGGAATCCCATCTAATGCAGAAATTCTACTTAAAACTGTTCGTCGATAATTTTTATTCAACCAATTTTTAAATTGTTCTACTAATTCTGAATCCAATAAACTTTTTTGAAATATCTTTTCCGCATTGTTTGAACTAAATTGAATTATACCATCTGAAGCTACTTTTAGTCGAGTTGCATAATTACTAACACTTTCATTAGAGTTCTGGAAACATTGTGAACATTTTTGCTTTGCCTGTCCTGTAACAATCTTTTTAGTAAACTTATTAATAAATATTATTTTTAGTCTATCATAAATGTGAGTTTCTGTTGATAAATCGAGTTCTGTATCCATAAATCTACTGGCAAATCCTGTTAACTTTACTTTTGCTATCGCTATTTTTTGTGGTTGCCACCAAATACATGCCACTGCATATTGTTCTATTTCTTTTTCTTTTATATTCTCATTTTATAATCCTGAGAAGCAAGGAATGGAGTCAATTGAGGTTATTATAATGGGTTGTGATTGTGCCATTGTTCCTTGTGCGGCCGCTGATTGCGCAGGTACATTATCGTTCGGCATGTTTAATTAATATTTTAATTTCTATGTTTCATTTCGCAAAATAAATCCGTCTCCCTAGAAAATTAGTTGTAATTAATTAATTTACCATCCTCGGACTATTTTAAAATCAACGTGATTGAATTTAACTCTACTTTGTTTATATAATTATTAAAAAAAATACTTGAATCTACTTTTATTTTTATTTTATTACAACAACTAGTTAAATCTTCTAATGCTACATAATTATTAAATTAAACAATCCCACCGCCAGTCACCATTGTAAGCCTCCACTCTATCTCTAGGTGCCACCACCACGTGAAATGCATGTGGACATATTATTTAAAGATGCGAGGTTCTTGTCCTGAGGGATCGGGTTTATTAAATAAAATGAAACATAATAACAAAATTCTAACTGAAATGATATATTAAATATAAAAAAAAACTCCTTACAGAAGTTCGCACTACCCGCACTAATAATGTTTGTCACCTTTCTTCGTTGGCCACTGTCGATCGACTCTCTGTTTTCTTACTAATCCTCGTCTCTCCCAAAGATGAGGGTAACTTTCCCTGAGGGGGGCACGGGTGACCACTTATTGGGGGTAGAACCAACGACTTTCAAACTTGGAGCGTTACACTCCCTTAAAAGGAAATATATCTAAAGCGCTTATACGTAAACAAATCATACAAACTTCCTTATTTACATTAATATAGGAAAGTTAAAATATAGAAAAAGGTGTTATTTCGTAACAATTTGCACAAAATCTCGTACAAATCAGAAATGTAACAATTAATTTGTTTTATTACAGATATCAAAATGCAGCAAAACGTAGTTCAGATATAATAAAGGACCAACCAATGCCACCGTTAGAAAAAGCGATTTATTGGACCGAATATGTAATTAAACATAAGGGTCCCCCTTCATTTAAGGGCTGCCTCAGTCGATTTATCACTTATTCAATATTTTCTAATAGATGTTATGGTTTTTACTGTGGTAGTATTAGCTACGTTTATTATAGGAATTATTTTAGTTTTCAAACGTCTTTTTGGATCACCAACATGTCAAACTAATGTTAAACCAAAGATAAATTAATCAAAATTAGCTTAGAGAAATAAGTAAATTGTGATATTTGAAAAGCTATTTTTTAAAATAAATTGAAATAAATTCTACATATTATTTATTATTAAAATTTTGTCAAAGATAAATATAATATAATATATATATATATATATATATATATATATATATATATATATATATATATATATATATATATATATATATATATGTATACATATATATATTATATTTATCTTTGACAATTTTAATAATAAATAATATGGAGAATTTATTTCAATTGATTTAAAAATATAGTTTTTTTTCCCATATTATTTATTGTATTGCTCATGATACAATATTGTAATTAATTGTATTTTGATAGGTTTTATAATAAATAACGTCAGATATAATCGTTTGCATTAGTTGGCTGCGAAGTTCTTAACAATGACGTTACGTGTTTTTGTGTTGCTAGTAGTATTAAGTGTAATCTTAGCCCCAGGGGCGTTAGGGGCCAAAATTTTAGGATTATTTCATGTGCCATCATACAGCCATCATATTATAGGGTCAACATTGTTCAAGGGTCTAGCTGCTAAGGGACATGAAGTTACTATGATTAGTCCATATCCTTTAAAGGAAAAAGTCGCGAACTATACAGATATACCTTTGGAACGGATGCAAGAAAACGCTGATATTATTGGTAAATATTGCTCTAATGACGCTTATGCCCTAGCTTTTAAGCCTCATTAAAACTGCCCTTAGAAAAAATATGTAAAACATCCAAATATTCTACAAAACATTCTATGATTTTTTATTTCTACAATATTTATTCATATTGGTAAGCCAAAAACCATAAATAAAATATTGAAAACCTTTTATTTGTATTACATTTTTACAAATTGTGAAACCACAGACCATAATAATTAAAAACAATTATTTTTAAATTTTAATGCTAAGCGTAGAGTTAAAGTAAGAAATCCGTTGCTTGTATCGCATATTTATTATATACGAGCTAAAGGCATAGTTGCCTTGCACATAATCTAGTTTTAACAAACACGTACTCATACTGATTTCAGCGGTCCGCAAAAGCTTCATAAGTTCCCACAGCATGAGCCCCTGGTCCATGGTTAAACTTTTTTTCAAATACTCCAACGTTCTCACAGAAGTAACTCTGCGAAATGTCGGAGTCCAAAATTTGCTCAAATCCGACGAAGAATTCGATTTAATAATCGTACAAGCATTTGGTAACGAAGCTTTTTTTGGGTTAGGCCACCGATTTAAAGCCCCCATTATGGTGGTGTGTACATCGACTAGCTTATTTGTAAATCACTTGAGCGGTAATTTGTTCCCATCGTCATTTGTCCCAAATATACTAACAGGTTATTCGGATAAAATGACTATTATTGAGCGATATCTTAATACGGGCGTTGGGATATTTTACGAGCTATTGCAACGCAGTACGTCTAACCCTTTTCAACAACAACTGTATTATGAGTTCTTTGGGGACGGCCCATCGTTTGAGCAGATCTCAAAGAACATTAGCATGATTTTTATCAATTCAAATTTATATTTTGAGAGCCCAAGACCTTATATGCCAAATATGATCCCGATTGGGGGAATCCATATCAAGGAACCCAAACCGCTATCTCAAGTACGTTATTATTTATTTTATTCTGTAACTTGAACAATAATGACGATATTTATTTAAATAAATGATTAAACTAATGTTTTAGGAGTTAAAAACATTTATGGATGATGCTACAGAAGGTGTAGTATTTTTCAGTTTGGGCTCTAATTTACGGAGCAAAGATCTACCAATGGAAATACGATCCATGATTTTAAATGCTTTTGCCAAATTACCACAAAGAATATTGTGGAAATTTGAGAACGAATACTTACCTGGAAAACCTAATAATGTGCAAATTGGAAAATGGTTTCCGCAGAGCGATATTCTTGCTCATCCGAATGTAAAACTCTTTATAACTCATGGGGGATTACTGAGTAGTACCGAAACAGTGTATAGGGGAGTTCCGGTACTAGTGATACCATTCTATGCAGATCAACACTCAAATGCTGCTAACATTCTAAAGTTCGGACAAGGTTCAAAATTGCAGTTTGATGATCTGACTGAAGAATTATTTTTGGAGCGAATTCAAGAGATTTTAAAGAATCCTAAGTTAGCAGCTATAAATTATTTGTGCATATTTATTATTATAAAATATCGGTGTGGCCTTCACTTGCCTATTTAACACTTTCTCAATTTATATATAATATAGCTTTAATTTGTTTTAAATTCATGCAACGATTTCTAACTCCCTTAAAAGGATATATATCTAAAACTCTTATACGTAAACAAATTATTCAATTCTCCTTATTTACATTAATATAGGAAAGTAAAAATATAGGAATAGGGGTTATTTTGCGACAATCTGAACGAAATCTCGTACAAAACAGAAATGTAACAAATAATTTATTTTGTTACAGATATCAAAATGCAGCCAAACGTAATTCAGATATAATAAAAGACCAACCATTGCAACCGTTAGAAAAAGCGATATATTGGACCGAATATGTAATTAAACATAAGGGCGCCCCCCATTTAAGGGCTGCTTCAGTCGATTTATCACTTATTGAATATTTTCTAATAGATGTTATTGTTTTTACTGTGATAGTATTAGCTACGTTTATTATTGGAATTATTTTAGTTTTAAAACGACTTTTTGGATCTCCAAGTCAAACTAATGTTAAACCGAAGATAAATTAAACAAAATTAGCATAGTGAATTATTTAAGATTTTTGTTAATGAATTTGTAAATAAGAATATTTTTGAAATACATTACAACTAAATGAACATGTATATGTGTAAATATTCTTTATTTAAAATTGTATCCATTGTGGCCTCCGCCAAGCCTTTTTTGTAGTGGCCAAATGTATTGTGAAATTCACCTAAGGTATAACAAATAACAAATTATGCTACTCAAAAGTTATAAAATTTTAAATGAAAATTTAACATAAATGCATTTCCATGACAATATAAATACGAATTTTAAGATTTTCCATACCGGATTTTTCGTTACAGGTACATTTTTTAAAGAAACTTTTCGAACAAAATTTGTGCAAAATATTAATATCTTTCATTATAAACATTATTATTTTTGCCATAAGTGCAGCCGTTCTAGTGTTATTGGAGATAGAACAAAAAATGTAATAATTACAACATCCACTCATTAGATAATACGTCCGAGCTAAAGGATTTAGTGCGTACACCTGTGTTTGCTATTTATATAAAATTATAATAATGGGTAATATAAAAAATTAATTTTAATAAGTTTTCAAGTTTAGACCTTTCCCATATCAGTCATTGTCATACAATTATCTCTATATTGTATTTTAATAGGTGTAGAAATAAATAGGACATGCTCAGTTGGTTGCTAAGTACTTAACAATGATGTTACGTTATTTTGTGTGTTTAGTTGTATTAAGTGTAATTTTGGCCTCAGGAGCGCTAGGGGCCAAAATTTAGGAGTATTTCATGTACCAACACTCAGCCATCATATTATAGGGTCAAAATTGCTGAAGGGCCTAGTTGCTAAGGGGCACGAAGTTAATATGATAATCCGTTTCCTTTAAAGTAAAAAGTCGCGAACTATACAGATATACCTTTGGAACGGATGGAAGAATTTGCTGTGGGTAAATATAGCCTTAAATGGTTTTCTTTATATATTGTATGTACCTTTTTATATATATTCAAATATTTTCAAAAATGAATTTAATTAAGACTAATATTAGAAACAGATTGTCCAGCGAAATGCGAAAGACTCAGTAGATTTATGTTAGCCAGTGAAGTGCTTACAAAATATCATACATTTGAAATTGAAATAGTTATGACCAATTTTAATTTAATTTTGTAATGCTATTTATATTGTAAAACAAATGATTATAATATAATTTTGGCTATCTAGTTGAAATAATAATGTGTAATTAAATGAATACATCGGTTCATTTCATATTAAAATTATGTAACATCATTTACTATAATTTTAATAATTTCGGTAATACTGTCACATAGTTTCATATTTAACATTTTGCAACGAAGCGCGACTCAGCGCCTCAACGGCATCTGTTCCTTGTTGTTTATTCATAATTTCATAATAATATAGTTTTTAACCAGCACGGACGTGTTCAATATTAAATTGCACACAATTGCATCAGTATTCTTTAAAAATGTTATAAGTGTAACGTGTATATTCATTAAATATCAATTCAATATTGTATGTATTTTGTGCTGCAAATATTAACCGAACAATGCCCGTGACATCTGCCAGTGTGTTAAGGATTGGCTCCGCCATGCTAAACAAAGACATATTAGCAGTACCGGACTGGCTAATTCAACTGGCCCGGGAAAAGCTTGGTAGCCCGGCCCCAAATAATGTACCATTTATGTTATAATGTTTTATACTATTTTATCATTTCTGTTTGTTAAAATGTACTATATTTTAATTTTATGTTGTACCATATATGTCATATTACCATTTTTGTATGTTTATATATACTATATTTTAATTTTATGTTGTACCATATATGTATGTTTTATAATATCTTATACTACATTATCACTTTGATTTTTTTGTACATATATGTTATATCTTATACAGTATTACTATTTTGGTTTAAATATATTATATTTTGATATTGTTATGTTTGTACCATGTATTTATATCTTATACTATTTTACCATTTTTGTTTGTATTAATATTCTATATTTTGATTTTATATTGAATCTAATATGTTATAATCATATACTATTTTAAAGAATATGTTTGTTTTTATACATAACTTTGATAATATATTGTGTATTGAAATTAATATATAATAAATGAAAAAGTACATTTTTATACAATAAATATATTTGAAATTTGAAGGCATCAAAGGGGTTTTTATTATTTGTTACCTAATTATTTAATTAAGGAGTACTAGGGTACTATTTTAGCGACTACAGAGTAATTTCACAAAGCAATGTTGCTAGGAGTACGCAAACATACGTTATCGGTAACTCGTCCAGTGATTTACTAACAACTTCCTAAATGTATGATGTAGAGACTACCTTTAATAATGTACTAAGAACTTCCTATTGTGATGTACATGCAATGTTCAGATGAACTGCAATATTTGCGTAACTTTGCGATGTTCTAGGGATAACCTCAATAAAGTCATTTAAAGCGGACATTGGAATGTTACCAGGCCGCAATATATGCATCCCAATGGAAATCGCACGGGAGTTACAAGTCGCCGTGTTACGTTACAAGAATGTACTTGGGATGTTTTTGTGTTTGCTGGGTTACTTCCAGTGGTTTCCGGAAGGCCCTTCTTATAGTGACCATAGGTATGGTAAAATTCACCTAAGGCATAACAAATAAAAATTTATGCCACTCAAAAGTTATAAGATTTTAAATTAAAATTTATCATAAATGCATTTCCATGACAAAATAAATAATAATTTCAAGATCTTCCAAACAAAATTTGTGCGATAAACTAATATCTCTATTTATGAACTTAACTAAATTTGCCATAAGTGCAGCGGTTCTAGTGATATTGGGGATAGAACAAAAAATGCATAGAGTAAATATGTAAATAGGAGGTGCACTTAAAACCTTCGACACAGATAGACACTCAGACCTCAATCAGAAAATAGTCGGTAGGGTTGAAACGTATATTTTCATTAAAATCAAGAGTTACATTTTTTTTCATAACTATGCCTTACTTATTACTGCGTATAATAAATAAAAACATCCACTGCATATATAATAACTCAAGCTAGAGACTTTGGTGCCTTCACACGTGCTAGTTATTAATATATAATTTTAGTAATAAATAATATGGAGAATCTATATCTATTGTTTTTAAAATGTGGTCATGATACAATCTTGTAATTCATTGTTTTTTGAAAGGTGTTAAATTAAGTATAATTTAATCGTTTGCGTTAGTTGGTTGCTAAGTTCTTATCAATGATGTTACGTGTTTTTGTGTTGCTAGTAGTATTAAGTGTAATTTTGGCCACAGGCGCGTTAAGAGCTGTAATATTTGCTGCCACCAACGGACGTACGGGTCCGCACCAAAACGGTGTGTCTGAGCGAGAGCCCGCGTGTTCTTGTTTGGGGGTTTACTTTTCGGTACAAAATCTGCACCGATGTTGCTAACTCTGGGCCTTCGTTGTCGTTTTGGCACAACACTTTCACTCACAATTCAATGAACTGGGGGTTTGTTACACAAATTAAACGCAAGGAATAGTGTCTCTTAGTTGTTTTTAATATATATATAGAAATCTCCGACGTAAAATAACATACACAAATAAATATATGTATAATTATCGTGCAAAAAGAAAAGAAAATGATATAACTTGAACCTATGCCCGAACGTAACTCACTCGATATCTATCACTTTCGTCAATCGTTTCTATCACTTCTGACCTCGTGACGACTCTGTTTCGCTACTTCCCGAAGACTGACTTCCCATCTGCCAAAAATGGCAGTTCAACTCAGTTCAAATAAACCTACCCTTCGCCGGGTGAGTCACATTTGGCAAATATACTTATCCATCATAGTATACAACATTATGAATAATATTTACTTATTCTTCGTGATTCATGCTGCATGGACAATAAGCAAATATTATTGAAACTCGACAATGTACCAACTTATCAATAGTCAATAAACGATTTGGAAATTCTAATAACTTAAATTGTAATTTAACATAACAAGATTGGAAAAATTGATTTAATGAATTCATATGTTTTAGTCATTGTCCTGTTCCATACAAATTAATTAAAACTAAAAACCTATACTATATAAAAATAAAACATTACATATGAAATGTGAACTATTACAGGGCCAAACTTTAAGGAATATTTCACGTGCCAGCAAACAGCCCTCATATTATAGACTCAACTTTGTTCAAGGGCCTAGCTGCTAAGGGACACGAAGTTACTATGATAAGCCCGTATCCCTTAAAGGAAAAAGCCGCTAACTATAGAGATATTTTTTTTAGTATTACTAATCAGCAGTTACGCTTGGTCAACCTAGGGAGACGTGTCTTCTAATAAACCATAAAGTGCAGATTTCGGTATAGGATCTTTGTCGGAGTTCATTATCTTATCTGAATTTTTAAAAATAAATATGATTTCCTAGGAATCTAATTATTAATTGAAGACACGGATCTCACTAGTTTTAAGTTATCAATTGTATTTGGATGACATGTGGAAAAAATATGTTGAGCCACACTAGACTTTTCAGGATAATATATATAATAATAAATATATATTCTAACATATATTAGTAAACTGTTATAAAATATAGAAAAAGTGTTCGGTGATCTTTCCTTCCTTCCACCATCGCGATCTCTAGCTGTAACCAGGACCATAGATATTATTTTTGATATTTCATGTTCTGTCACATGATAGATGCGATTGTGTATTGTTTCTGGATAAATGATAAGGAGACCAAGCTAAAGCAGAGCAACAGATTGAAATATAAAGTTAATATACGGTACACAGATGATGGTATAAACTATTCAATTTACAAGTAAAATATGACTTACCTTAATGTGTAAAATATTTCGATTTACGAATAAGATGATCAATATTGATTTCAATTTTAAACACGATAACACAAAATACCGCAAGATAACACGACCAAGAAATGATAGAATGAAGGAACCAAACTGAAACGGAAAAGCGACAGACCCTAGGAATAGGATTGAATGTAAATGACTTGTTTGCGTTTTGAAACTCGACTTCAAAAATATTTTTATTTTATTGCAGCAGGCTAAAAGTAATACGCCACTGGCATTCCCACAATGCATTGCAATGGAGCGCGCAAGCGCTCTATTGGGATAAGGATGGTATACCATTTTGGCAATATTGGTATTACATGGTTTTTCACTGAGAATACAATATGGTTTATCCCATATTGTATTGATATTGAAATCACTATTTCTAAAAATCATACATATCTTAAGATATGTATGATTTTTCGTAGCAGTTTTCTCGTAACTGGTACATTTTTTGAAGAAACTTTTCAAACAAAAGTTGTGCGAAATATTCATAGCTTTCATTAAAAACATAACTATAAATGCATAGAGTAAACATGCACTTTCGGTTTGAATATTCTTTTCAAAAATAGAAGGTTCACATTAAGTCCATATGCAAGTTTTAAGTTTGAAGTTTCATAATTTTTCGTTCCCAGTTTCAGCTCTAGAGCGTTCACATACACACAGACACACAGATGTCACTCCGAAAATAGTCACATTCGATTCAGGGAATGCCCAACCATGTATATCCGTTGAAATCTCGAGTTCGAAATATTTCATGATTACTAGAAAATTGTTGTTCGATATACTAAAAGTTCTAAAAAATATTTTATTTATATTGTACCAATATGTATATTTAACATTGGCAAATATGCAACTCATATACCAAGTCCATGAGAACCACAAACATCTAATTTACAATATTGGTATTACATGGTTTTTGACAGAGAATACAATATAGTTTATTCCATATTGTATCGATATTGAGTTAAATATTGACATACAATATATAACCAATATGGGTTTTCTATATGCCATATTTAGCCAAGATTTATACTATATAGTTTTGACATTTTGTGCTACTGGGGGTACTTGTGAAAAGGGACTTTGATATATTTTTGGTTTTTAGATGGTAATGGAATATCAAAAGGCGTGGAATTTTTAACTACATGTTTTTAGCTCGCCCTACGTAGTATCGAAGGGGCTTAAGCATTCGGTCGTGTGTCTGTAGCATTCTCGGAGCAAAAAATTTAATTAAGAAAAAGTGTTCATCTCGTCGCCTTGAATCCAAAAATGTATATAACTATATGTTATATACACTTGGATGTTAGTCGTCGTTCGTAACACCAAATTTGTGCCCTCTACTCCTCTGAAGGAACCAGAGCGATTCACACCAAATTTGGTACACATATTATTTGGCATCCCATTTGAATCCGCTCGCAGTTTAAATCCAATCGCCTGTATACTTTCCGAGTTATAAGACCCCAAAATTTGGAGCCCTCCTTAAAACTGCCCTTATAATAATAATTAAAACACTCAAAAATTTTACTAAAAATTGTAAGATATTTTATGTCTGCAATATTTTTTCATATTGTTAACCTAAAGCCCGAAAGAGATTATTTAATATTATAATTTTGAATTTCAAAATTTGAACAAAAAAAAAATTATTTTAACATAATCTACAAAAAATTGTAAGACTTTTTATATCTATAACATTTTTTCAAATTGTTTACCAAAAGGCCATAATAATTAACAAGATTTGGTACGCGTAGAACGCACCAACGCGCAGAGCTCGCCCTTAGGTAAAATATGCGTTGCGAGCAGTGGTTTTTAATTATTATGGCCTTTTGGTTAACAATTTGAAAATATGTTATAGGTGTAAAAAATCTTACATTTAATTTTAGATTATATTGATAAAAAAAAATTTAGTTCATACTTTAAAATTCAAAATTATAATATTTAATAATTTTTTTCGGGATTTAGATTAACAAAATTAAAAAACCTTATAGATATAAAATATCTTAGAATTTTCAGTAGAATTTTTAAGTGTATTAATTATTTTTATAAGGGCAGTATTAATGGGGGCTCTAAATTTTGGGGCCCTATAACTCGGGAAGTATACGGGCGATTGGATTTATACTGCGAGCGGATTCAAATGGGATGCCAAATAATATGTGTACCAAATTTAGATTATATTAATAAAAAAATAATTTAGTGCATATTTTAAAATTCAAAATTATAATATTTAATAATTTTTTTCGGGCTTTGGGTTAACAAAAAGAAAAAATCTTGTAGATAAAAAATATCTTAGAATTTTTAGTAGAATTTTCAAGGGTTTCAATTATTTTTATAAGGGCAGTATTAAGGGGGGCTCCATATTTTGGGGCCCTATAACTCGGAAAGTATACGGGCGATTGGATTTACACTGCGAGCGAATTCAAATGGGATGCCAAATAATATGTGTACCAAATTTGGAGTGAATCGCTCCGGTACCTTCAGAGGAGTAGAGGGCATAAATTTGGTCTTACGAGCGAGCGACGACTAACATCCAAGTATATAAGTTATATACATTTTCGGAATCAGGGCGACGAGACGAACACTTTTTCTTTATGAAATTTTTTGATCCGAGAATGCTACAGACACACGACCGAATGCTTTAGCCTCTTCGGTACTACGTACGGCAATAATATAATATAATATAATCTAAATTTAGTATACATATTATTTGGCATCCCATTTGAATCCGCTTGCAGTTTAAATCCAATCGTCCGTATACTTCCCGAGTTATAGGGCCCCAAAATGTAGAGCCCCCCTTAATACTGCCCTTATAAAAAATTTGAAACACTTAAAAATTTTACTAAAAATTATAAGATATTTTATTTCTACAAGATTTTTTCATTTTGTTATCCCAAAGCCCGAATAAAATTATTAAATATTATAATTTTGAATTTTAAAATATGCACTAAAAAAATTTTTTTATCCTTACAATCTAAAATTTAATGTAAGACTTTCTATATCCTTAACATTTTTTCAAATCGTTAGCCTAAAACCCATGATAATTAAAAATCACTGCTCGCAACGCATATTTTACCTAATGGCGAGCTCTGCGCGTTGGTGCGTTTTACGCGTACCAAATCTTGTTTTATTATTATTTGATCTCTTCAAAACAAAGGGGTTATAAATATATTCTCATCATTAAAAACTTTATTGGAACGATAATAATTTGTACATAAATATAAAAAAATTACAATAATATACGGTTAGCTGAAAGCAATGGTACCAGTACCTATGTTTATTTCAAATTAATGTGAAAAAAAGATTACAAAATTGAAATAGGAACATACCAGACTGTATCTGCTTGTATTCCAATTGTACATCCACTATTTTGAATGGCAATTAACATTACAGAGATAAATATATATATACATATCAATGATTGTAACCCTCAACTCACTCTGCTAAATAAGACTTCCGTCGTTTTAAACATTCAAATCAAATATGCATTGACTTTGGTTCAGGACCGTCATTACATTTAATCTACTCTAAATAGCGGTGAAAATCTCTTGATTTTATTACATTCTTATACGCAGTGATAAGTAGGTAAGTCTTGTATATATGATCATTTTCGAACACGAGATTTCAACGGAAATAAACACTTATGACCCTCCAGAATCGAATGTGACTATTTTCAGAATTACATCTGTGTGTCTTCTTATCTGTTTGTCTGTTTAATTTTTCTGTATGTCTGTCTCTAAACTTAAGACTTGTATATGGTCTAGATATGCGCCTCTTATTTTGGAAAAGAATATTCAAACCGGAAATACATGTTTATTATAAGGATGGCAAATATAGTTATATTCATAATGAACGATATGTTTATTTGCACAACTTTTGTTTGAGGAATTTCTTAAAACAATGTACCAGTTACGAGAAAACTGCTACGGAAAATCATAAATATTCTTATTTATGTTTTGCATAGATACGTATGTATGGGGATTATATTTACTAATTCGCATGAACTATGCGTGACAACATATTGACAGGAAACAAAATAGACTAAAATAATTTGATATTTGTCTTTGTCCACCGGTTATTACATATTGATCGACTAAGAACGTATTTCGAGCGTATTAGCTATTGTAAATAAATATTTAAAAACAGTACATAATAAATATTATATTTGAATGTATTTATAAGGTAAATATTAAAGAAAAGAATATTAATAGTATTTAACAATAAAATAATAAGCTAAATGGTACAATTTCAGAATATTACTGTGAAGTATTGGTTGGTTTGACAGTATTTTAGTGAAACCACTCTTATAAGAAAGTCGTGTGAGTTATGTAGACCCAACTATATTAATAATCTGTATTTACGCTTTATCTATGCTGACGCTTTATATTTAAGACAAACAATACTATGAATCTGTTGATGAAAGTAGAGACGTGACAAAGTCAGTCTAATTTCTGTAAGCATATTGTAAACTTCGATAGTAAAATAATATATGTTTTTAAAAATAGAAATCTCTATTGAAATTTCATATTTGGCGCAGTCGGTAGGATACGCGAAACAATCTACGATCGGAATTCAATAAATTGAATTAATCCGTTAAAATCGCATTTTGTTCGTTTTAACGTTAATTCGCGAATCGGAACACATCAAGTGCAGTGCTTAGAAATTGACCCGTTGCAAAGAGCCACCAAGTGTAGTGCCAGCATCGTTAACAGTTGCAAAAGAGCCACCAAGTGTAGTGCCAGCATCGTCAACAGTTGCAAAGAGCCAGCAAGTGTAGTGCCAGCATCGTCAACAGTTGCAGAGAGCCACCAAGTGTAGTGCCAGCATCGTCGACAGTTGCAGAGAGCCACCAAGTGTAGAGCCAGCATCACCAGCCGTTACAAAGAGTAACCAAGTGTAGTGTTAACAAGTGTTAACCTCCTGGACACAAAAATTACAAGACGAGAGTCAATCCACCACAAATCTCCACAAAATAGATGAAGATTGTTTGGACCAACATAATTTTGTGCATAACTCTGTTGTAAGTAAACTTTATTGTAAAGCTTATATTCTATCACCTTGAGTAAATTGTTAGAGCCAGCAAAATAAATTTTGCATTAAATGCGATTCCACAATACAATGGAGATCCCAACAAATTAACTACATTTATAAATGCTGTGAACACTATCCAAACTCTATTTGGTAATTTAAATCCACCTTTAGACGATTTTGATAAATCAATAGCATTTCTAAATATCAGAAGTAAAATAACAGAAAAGGCCCTGGATAGTATAAAGGACCTAGAATTTCAAAATTGGAACGATTTAAGACAACATTTGATTAATAGTTTCAAAGATAAAACCAATTCAACCACTATAATGAATGAGATTTTAAAATTACAGAATTCTAAAAATCCATATAAAATGTTAGAAGTTGTAAAAGAAAGATTTCTTGCTTTCAAATCAAGACTTAGCATTGAAGAAAGTGATAACGATGCAAAATTAATAATAAGTAAATTTGCTGAAAAACTAATTGTTTCACATTTTATATCCACTATAAATGACCCATATAGAAATAATATTGCGACAAGAAATCCAAATAATTTAGTTGCAATAGAAATGTTATTACAAAACGATTTCCAGTATTTGAGGTATACTCAAACACCCAAAACCAACCAAATAAAATCAACTAATATACCAATACAAAGACCATTTGAAAAGACATTCCCTACCGGACCAATTAACTTTGAAAATAAATTTCAACCTAAAACATTTGCACCAAGACAACAAATAAAAAGTGCCCAAGGCATAAAACCAATACCAATGTCTATACAAACTAGACAAACGTTTAGACCACGTTATAATCAAAATTATAATCAATCTCAAATAAACCCTATACCAAATTACGAGTCAGAGGAATTATTTAATAATGAAGAACAAATCGATAACGATGAGTACACTCACGTTGATGAATTTGAAAACCAAAATCTTGAAGACGAATCTTTTTTAGGATTAGACAACCTATCAATGTCGGATAAATAATGAATATTAACTGTAACAGTAAATTGCCATTTCTAAAAGTAAAAGATTATATCATTTTGATAGACACCGATTCAACAATAAATCTAATAAGTAAAAGTTATGTTAGACTAAATCAAAAGAAATTTAAAATTTATAATGAACATTTCAGTTTTACTACTACATTAGGAAAACATCCGGAAACGAATTTATTATATTAAATATTGAAAATAAACAAATTAAATGTTTTCTTTTTGATTTCCATAAAGAATTCAATGTTTTATTAGGTTTGCCTGCCTTACAGATGTTAAAAGCTGAATTAAATCTTGGAAATAATATCGTAAAAATTTGCAATAAAAGACTTAAGCTACAATATTTTAATATAAAAAATAATATAAACACAATCGAAATTAACGAAATAAAAATTAGAGCTGAACATTTAAATAATGAAGAGAAACACGCAATTTACAAATTAATAAAAAATTATAAAGATATATTTTCACGAGAAGATCAAACGTTAACTCACACTAGTGCCATTAAACACAAAATCCGAACTACTGATGAAATTCCAACTTATTCTAAAACATATCGTTATCCTGAATGTTATAAAAAAGAAATTGCGAATCAGATTAAAAAATTATCTAAAGACAAAATTATTCGTGAAAGTTATTCACCATGGCATTCACCTGTATGGATGGTACCCAAAATACTAGACGCTTCTAATCAACAAAAGTATAGAATGGTAATAGATTATCGTAAATTAAACACTAAAACAATAGATGATAAATTCCCGATTCCTAATATTACAGAAATATTAGATAAATTAGGACGATACATGTATTATACCACTTTAGATCTTGCATCCGGGTTCCATCAAATACAAATGTCAGAAGATTCAATTCAAAAAACTGCCTTTAGCACAGATAATGGTCATTACGAATTTACTAGAATGCCGTTTGGACTTAAAAATGCTCCAGCGACTTTTCAGAGACTAATTAATTATGTTTTAAAAGATTATATAAATAAGATTTGCCTTGTTTACTTAGACGACATAATTATTTTAGGCACCAGTTTGCAAGAACATATTGAAAATATTCGTAAAATATTCCAAAAATTAAGAGATAATAACCTAAAAATTCAACTTGATAAGTGAGAATTCCTACAAAGGGAAGTTGCATATTTGGGACACATGGTATCACAAGATGGTGTTAAACCAAACCCCTCTAAAATCAGAGCTGTAAAAGAATATCCTATTCCAAAAACACAAAAAGAAATTAAAATTTACCTTGGATTATTGGGCTATTATAGAAAATTTATTCCAAATTTTGCAAAACTAACTAAACCAATGACGAAATATCTTAAAAAAGGAACTAAATTAGACATAAATGATTCAGAATACAGACACAGTTTTGAAAATAGCAAAATTTTATTAATTAATGCACCTATACTCCAATATCCAAATTTTAATGAAATATTTACATTAACAACGGACGCCAGTAATTACGCGATAGGATCAGTACTTAGTCAAAATTATAATGGAAAAGATTTACCCATCGCTTATGCATCCCGTACGTTAAATGAACATGAAATTAACTATTCAACAACTGAGAAAGAACTACTCAGTATAGTATGGTCCACAAAATATTTTAGGCCATATTTATATGGTAATAAATTTAAAATATGCACCGACCATCGACCTCTTGTTTGGTCAATGTCATTAAAAGACCCAAATTCAAAACTTATGAGATGGAAAATTAAATTAGATGAATATAACTTTGAAATCGAATACAAAAAGGGAACATTGAATAGTAACGCAGACGCATTATCCCGAATAAGACAAAAATTCCAAATTAAAATTAGTAACGAAGATATATTTGATAAAAATTATAATTTAGTTCATTGTATATCTTCAGATAAAAAACTAAGTAAAGGTTTCGCCAAACAAATAGAAGCCAAATCTAATAGCAAAAAATATTTAACAGAACAAACCAAAAATATAGGCGATATATTAATTCAACCAATTCATAACAAACACATTTTATTCCATCTAATTACAAAAGATATTTATTTTGAAAACCCCACACTAAAAATTATAGAAAATTGTTTAATTAAATTAAAAAACTATTGTATTCAAAACGAAATATACGAATTACACATGCCTAAAATATGCAGTGGATTGGACAAAATGAATTTCGAAACTATTAAATTACTAATAATAAATACATTTAAGGATACACACATCAAAATTATAATTCACATATTACCAAAGGAAGTAAATATTAATGACAACGAAAGTATTATCCCGCAAACCAGCGAAACTGATTTAGAAACTTGTCATTCAGATGATGAAAACGACATAATAAAAATAAACACTAATAAAAGACATAAAATCGACAAATTAAAACGACCAAGACTATTTGTTACATATGCACAAAGAATTAGAAGAGATAAATCAAAATCCCGGAATAAACATATTAGAATTAGGAGATGTTTATGTGCATATTAACTCACAATATAATTATTATAAATATAACCTTAGTAGCATTTCCTTAGAATACTCTAAAATTATCATTCACAAAAATGAATTATTTACTAAAATTAATAATTCAAATAAAACAAATCATTAATATAATAACCCAGAAATGTTTGTATGTGAGTGTGTATGTGTAGAACGCTTTTTTTTATAAAAATGCAGATTGGCATAGACGGGGATCAAACTCACGACCTCCAGGGTGAAAGGCATGACACTTAGCCACTGCACCATGGCGACTGTTAATAATGTTATAAAAAATAATCAAATTGTTTATACTGAAATAAAACAATCACTACGATTCTGAAGTTCAGTCTGCTTTGAAATAGACAAAAACGAATCAAACGTCAGAATGAAATCAGTCAAAATTGGTTTTTGTGTGATAAATCTTCAATTCAAAGTTTAATCTTAAGTTTAAGGGGAGTAGCATGTTATAATTTCAATTTTTAAGTATATAATATGAAATAAGTGCATATTATTGCCTAATATATTTGCATATATTTTTAGCAAATACGTGTTTCTGTACATTTATTTTAATTCATAGTTAATATTTTTCACTTCAAAATGGCCAAGAAGCAGTGATTTTTGAAAATATGAGTTGCGGTAAGATTTTATAGTTCGTCAAATTATAATAACTGCAAGTAAGTAAATTTATAATTCTGATTATTAGAGAAATAAAATCTTGAAGAGATAATTCAAACATATTTAGAAACAATTGGCAATTTTATTTTATTTTTTTATTCTTTTATTTTTGATGGCACAATCCATTGTATTTTAGCATATAACTAATTATTATCACTTTTAAAACTGCAGTTTAATACTGCAAAATTCAGAATCTAGCCTGATTATTTAATTCAAAAACAATAATGAATCAAATGTCAAATCATTAAAAATGTTGTGTAAAAAGGATTTGTAATACATATTATTTGAATAATCGATTCAAATAATAAACAGCAATCGTAAGTAAATTTATAATCCTGTTTTTTATATACAATCATAGAAACTGTCTAAATGATACAACACATATGCCATACAAGGTTAAAATCAAAGTTAAACAAAATTTAGTTTAAATTTATCGGATGTTACACAGTGCATGATAAGCGATCAATTAGTTAATCTCAGCATAGTGATCTAAGAACAAAATAGCGTTCAAAGAAAGAACTCGATTTTTTCTTTATTATTATTTGCGATGTGGAAATTTGTATTACTATTATAGTCAAACGATACAAAATGAAGAGAAACCGTGTTATTATTATTAAATTAAATGAAAATTCGGCATCCGTCAAAACTGACCTATGTTCTGTATACCATATGGGCACATGGTGCCCACGGGTGACCCTAGTAATAACTATAAACAGGAATTGGAAAATTACATGAACATTTTAGAATTCAATTGTAATCGCTTAAATTATAAAATTAGGAACATTTCTAACAAAAATAAACGAAATAAAAGAGGACTCATAAATGGCTTAGGTAACATAATTAAATCTATAACTGGAAACTTAGACGCTTTGGATGAACAAAAATATAACGAAATATTCAATAAAATTAAAGGAAATCAAGAAACACTACAATCTCAAAATGTTGAAATAATTAGAATAAATAAAGAAATGAATAACAAATTTAATTCACAATTAGAAAATATTAAACATAACGAACTTGTCTTGAAATCAAGAATCATGCAAACTGAAAATATATTAAAGGAAATAATGAATTGGCAAAATACGCTTGTAATTAAAGATATATTAAATCAATTAATATTATTAACAGTAAATTTAATGGAAATAATTTCAGAAATTGAAACCAGCCTTACTTTTTGCAGCCTAAACAAAATACATTCTTCAATAATCACAGTAGACGAATTACGAAAAATTATTAATCAAATCACTGATGTTAATTATTGGGATATCTCAACACACATAACCAGCCATTGTAAATTGGAAAACGAAATGATAGAATATTTGCTAGAAATACCTGTATACAAAATGAATGATAAGAAACTTATTCAAATAACCCCTATACCTATATATACTCGAGACTCGAGACGAGACTACGACAGTCTCGTCTCGTCTCGTCTTTTCAAGACGAGAAATAGAGTCGGTCTTGTCTCGAAAAATTCGAGACGAGACTTAATGATGAGTCTCGCGTATAATGCTTTTCTCTTCTCGTCTCGGTCTCGAAAATTTCGTGTCTCGAAAAGTCTCGAGTCTCGATGTCTCGAGTCTCGAAAAGTCTCGAGTCTCGAAGTCTCGAGTCTCGAAAAGTCTCGAGTCTCAAAGTCTCGAAAAGTCTCGAGTCTCGAAAGGTCTCGAGTCTCGAAAAGTCTCGAGTCTCGAAGTCTCGAGTCTCGAAAAGTCTCGAGTCTCGAAAAGTCTCGAAATGTTTTGTGTCTCGAAGTCTCGTGTATCGAATAATCTTGAATTTCGTAAATTCTCGAATCGAACTAGTCTCAAGTCATGGAAATGTTGTATTTCTCGAAAAGTATTGAATCTCAAAATAGCCAATGTATCAAATAAAATCTTATAATCTGCAATTGTTGATAATATTATACAGGTTTCTATTTTAGATTTAGATTAAATATTAGAGCACTAATTTTAAAAACTAAAATAATAATATAAAATAGTAAATTTAAAGACGTAAACTAGTTTGTATTTACACGGATTTGTATATTATATATTATTATGATGAATATAATATTGGAACCATTTAACATAAAATTTAAAATAAAATGAATGTTTCGTTTCAATGTAATTAAGAAACGGTTATATAGTATATAGGAGTGGGATGTCGTGGAACTTTTAACTTTTATATGTTTTAACTTTGACGATTTGAACTACTATATTTTTAACACCATTTTGTTTTTAGACCAATTTTAAAGCTAAATTGGTAATCTGCGACCCCAAAAACATTATGTTATCAAATTTCAAGCAATTATACATAAAAACAAATAAATATTAATGGTATTATTGATATAAAGAATAAAATCTGGTATATTTAAAATTTCATAATTAATAATTTTTTTATGTTGACGGGAACCGTTTTGGCACTCATATTTTGGTCTTATTTATTAATTTATTACATATTAATCTTTATATAAATTATTTCGTAAAATGCGCCGTCTAGAACCATTCAATGACTACAATATGGCATAACGAAATTTCATTCGTAAAGTGGAAAATTCCATACAGATATCTATTTCTCATTCATTCATCCAACTTGAAAGAAAATATCGCTTTATGAAAAAAAAAAAAAATTGCATTCCTAATGTCAGTATATATAATATAAATTACGCACGGTATATTAAAACAAAATTAACAAAAAAAAAAACATTTCCGTTACTGACAGGGGCTGATCTTGAAAATATGAACATACCTAACTATTTTCGCAGCCGTTTATAAGATATTGAACAAAGGACAAAACATATTTTATTTATCTGTAATACTAGTTTATATCAGAATTTATTTTCTATTTTATCATGATAGTGATATGCGCCGAAAGAGATATACATACATACAATATAGCACACTGTATAATATGCATCAATGTAACTAACTACATGTAATAAATGTAAGAGTGAAAATAGTACATTGATGCATACAGACAGCGAGATGCTTACGAATTTAAAAAAATATATATGGGTTTTCAAATGAATTTCGGTTACGGTTCCGTTTCCGTTTCAGGTTCAATTCTAATTTTTAAGAATTTCCTTTATGACGTATATGTATATATAAATCAATTGCAATTATTATTTAGAGAAATTTAGAAGAAATTTTTTGAAATATAGGTTTAAATTTAGAATATCTTGAATAGTTGAGAAACAAGATTTGGTACGCGTAAAACGCACCAACGCGCAGAGCTCGCCCTTAGGTAAAATATACGTTGCGAGCAGTGGTTTTGGCCTTTTGGTTAACAATTTGAAAAAATGTTATAGATATAAAAAGTCTTACATTTAATTTTAGATTATATTGTTAAAAAAAACTTTTAGTGCATATTTTAAAATTCAAAATTATATTTAATAATTTTTTTCGGGCTTTGGGTTAACAAATTTAAAAATTTTGTAGATATAAAATATCTTAGAATTTTTAATTGCTTCAATTATTTTTATAAGGGCAGTATTAAGGGGGGCTCCATATTTTGGGGCCCTATAATTCGGGAAGTATACGGACGATTAAATTTAAACTACGAGCGGATTCAAATGGGATGCCAAATAATATGTGTACCAAATTTGGTGTGAATCGCTCCGGTACCTTCAAAGGAGTAGAGGGCACAAATTTGGTCTTACGAGCGTCGACTAACATCCAAGTATATAAGTTGTATATATTTTTAGATTCAGGGCGACGAGACAAACACTTTTTGATCCGAGATTCTGCATTTTTTAATGATAATATTCACTGTAAAAACCTCTATGGATTGTGAAAACGTCATTTTCTAAATGTTAAATTATCGAGACTCGAGACTTTTTAGCCTCGAGACTATTCGAGACTCGAGACCTTTCGAGACTCGAGACTTTTCGAGACTCGAGACTTCGAGACTCGAGAGTTTCCGAGACTTGAGACTTCGAGACTTTTCGAGACTCGAGACTTCGAGACTCGAGACGTTTCGAGACTCGAGACTTCGAGACTCGAGACATTTCGAGACTCGAGACGTCGAGACTCGAGACTTCGAGACTCGAGACTTGAAACTTGAAACTCGAGAATTTAAGTCTCGTCTCGTGGCAGTCTCGCGGCAACACTCTCGTCTCGTCTCGAAATCTCGAGACGAGACGAGACGAGACGAGACAAGTCTCGACTCTCGCGGCATCACTACCTATATATAACAATAATAAAATGCATATGTTAGATATAAGTAAAGAATTAATTATGAGACATAATGACAAATTTGTAATAATGAATAGTTGTACTAAAATACAAACTAATTACCTGTGTAAAACTAATTACATAGAAATAAATAAATGTTTAAATAATATTATAAATCTACAACACAACGATGAATGCGAATATCATCAAATTCACGAAAGTTTTGTTATAATAAAAATAGAAGATTCAAACATTGTAATAATAGCTAGTGATGTCAATCAAAACTTAAATATTAAATGTATAGACTATGAAAAACACAAACAAATTATTGGAATATATAAATTTAAAACAAACAAAAATTCTATCATAAATGAATATAATTTAGAAATTTACGCAACCACCAGCAAAGAAATCATTTTTGAAAATTACAACTTTAATATTAAGAACCAACAAATGAGTAACAAAACTCTTATATTAAAACAAATAGATGAACAAAATATTATAATGAACGAAATTCCAAAAATTGATTAAATAGAAATTAACCAGAACCATCGTCCCATAATTAATTCAATTATTGTAATTATTAATGTAATCACTATAATTATACTAATGGTAATAATTGTAATTAAAAGAAATAAATATATATCATGTAAAAGATCAAAATTCGAATTAAAAGAATTAAACGAAGAGAGAGATAAAGCTCCATTTTAAGAAAGGAGGAGTTATGTAGACCCAACTATATTCATAATCTGTATTTACGTTTTATCTATGCTGACGCTTTATATTTAAGACAAACAATATTATGAATCTGTTGATGAAAGTAGAGACGTGACAAAGTCAGTCTCATTTCTGTAAGCATATTGTAAACTTCGATAATAAAATAATATATGTTTTTAAAAATAGAAATCTCTATTGAAATTTCATATTTTGTGCAAGCCGCAAGCAATATTATTTATTTGTTAATAAGATGTAGTTGATAATAGATGTTATTGTTTTATGAGATAATTATTACACAATTCCACAAACAACTATTATTAAGTTGATTCACTACCTACCCGTAAAACAGTCAAAAAAGACGTTTTCGGGCGCCACTAGCCATTTGTTGTTTATATTCATAAATAAGTCAACACAAAGAGTCTGTGATATATAAGTATGATATATTTTTTGACTATATTGACATTTACATGATATCAATTAGTGTACGGTGGAAGCAGTAGAGTTTATGTGCGGTATTAGTGAATTTAAATATTGTATTATCAAAGCATTGTTAGTGTTGTGAATTGTATATATTTTTAAAATAACATTCTGTTTTACTTTACATTCGATTTTTTTGCGGAGGCTGCAGTGGGTCAAGAAACACGTAATTTACATAGAATTATTCGTTTTTTACTTTCTTTTACAGAGTAATAAGTAAGTATAGGGATCACCAAAAAAATCGAACTCGAGATTTCAGCGGATATACACGTTTTGAGCTTCCCTGAATCGAATGTGACTATTTTCGGAGTGACGTCTCTGTGTGTGTGTGTGTGTGTGTGTGTGTGTGTATGTGAACGCTCTAGAGCCGAAACTGTCCAACGTAAAATTATGAGACCTCAAACTTAAGACTTGTATATGGTCTAGTTGTGCATCTCCTATTTTTGAAAAGAATATTCAAACCGGCAGTGCATGTTTACTCTATGCATTTTTTGTTCTATCTCTAATATCACTAGAACGGCTGCACTTGCGACAAAAATAGTTATGCTCATAATGAAAGATATTAATATTTCGCACAACTTTTGTTTGAAAAGTATCTTCAATAAATGTACCAGTTACGAGAAAACCGCTACCGAAAATTTTAAGAATCTTGTTTACGTTGTCATGGATTCGAATGTAGCTTAATTAATCGGATCATCTGCGCCTGTCAATATTTCGACAAGAAAACAAAATGGTCTGAATTAGATAAATGACATTTCAGAATATTTCTGTAGAGAATTGTTTAGTTTTGATAGTTAGTACTTCAAAACCATTACAAATTGGTATTGGTATAATTTTCAACGCATTCATTTATATAAGGTAAGCTTGGTTTTCATATTGTTTCTGTTGGATTATTATTTCCTAATATTATATTTTTATAATCAATAAATATTGATGAGAACTACGTAAAAGAAAGTCCCGCGTTGGCCACAACCCATTTTTTAATTCTCTATAGCCCTGTATTTTTCTTTTTCCTTATGAAGTTTAAATAAAAAATAGGCGAATTAAAATAACCGAAAAAACACGTCAAATTAATTTTAAATGCACTTTTCAAGGGCAAGCTGCACTTTTAAATGCCGCAAAATTTCACAAGATATTTATAATAACACTCTAAACCAGTGTTTCCCAACCTTTTTTGTGCCATGCCCCACTTAAGCCTTTCTAAAATTCTTATGCCCCCCTATGTAACATAAATAATTTTTAATATTAAAAAATTGAATTGTTCACTTAAGAAACTTAAATGGTAGGTTTTAGGAAGAAATCACTAGGAAATTGTTAACGAAACACAGTAAGTAAATTTTCAAAACATATAATGAAAAACTGAAATTAAAATTCGAAATAATTTTAATAATGATTTTTCTATATTAATTTATTGGTCGCGATTATTTAAGAATTTACATTTTTCTTTCAATTTTGGCTGTCGAGTCCATTTTTGAATTTCCCCCCTTAACAATCAAATTGCCCCACGTTGGGAAACACTGCTCTAAACGATATCCCAAAAGCTCAATCCTATGAGCAAAATTCTCCTAAAAAATCTATATCGACTTCACTATATCCCTATTCTATCTATTGCAAGGCCGAGCATTGCAAGTCAACATTGTGGCTTACTTCTGATACTGACTGTATCGCCTAGCATGTCAGTATGATCTACGCCACACGTTTAGCTATCCTGTCTATACCACTGCACGGTACGCTATATCAATCTAATCTAGGACGCATAATATTCGATTTTCTAATGAGTTCATACGCACTATCTCACAGAGTTTTATCGCCTTGGGTAGTGAATCGTCTTAAGAAGCTTATGTTCTCACTTAACAGTCTTTGCGGTTCTGATTCGCGAATTAACGTTAAAACGAACAAAATGCGATTTTAAAGGATTAATTCAATTTATTGAATTCCGATCGTAGATTGTTTCGCGTATCCTACCGACTGCGCCAAATATGAAATTTCAATAGAGATTTCTATTTTTAAAAACATATATTATTTTATTATCGAAGTTTACAATATGCTTACAGAAATTAGACTGACTTTGTCACGTCTCTACTTTCATCAACAGATTCATATTATTGTTTGTCTTAAATATAAAGCGTCAGCATAGATAAAGCGTAAATACAGATTATTAAGAAGCTTATGTTCCCACTTAACAGTCTTTGCGGGACGGGTCGGGTGAAAGAGACACAGCACGTAAGTGTGAGTAAGGCGGTGCCGAAAACAGAGAGGCGTTGCCCGTTTCAATACTGATAGTCACAAGGTCGTAATGACAGCAAGAGATGCAACACTAACTATTGTCTCTCTTGTCCATAACACAACTCGAAGCGTACACAATAATCAGATTTTATAGTCAGCTCTCTAATAGCAATTATAAAATTTTGTAAAGGTTTATTTTTATATGAATTTAAAAGAGTAGTATTTGATAGAAAATGTAGCGCCCTATCGTATGGCATCGGGCGGAAAGTGATCTAGTTTTGCCTGCAACCCTTAAATTGCAAATTTGTTGAATTTTAAATTTCACGACTTTTAACAAGTAACTTCTAGTTACTCGATTGTTAGGAAATCTAGAGATTTGATTTTTCTTTTAAAAGATACGCACACAATTATGTATACATAAACTCTATTAGGAAGAGCCCCAATAAAAATAAAAGAACTCGTCCAAATCGAGTAATAAAAAATGTAGTCTCAAATCTATGCTTGCACTCGTGTCTTTTTTCAGTATTTCAAAAATAGCTACACTTACATATATAAACATCTGCAGTGTACTTGCTAACCTTTTAAACTCTATTCGTGTCATAAGTATAACTTCCCATATCTATGTTACCACGGCAACATAAATTAGACATTTAAAAATTTAAAAAGTAATTATCTCATTATCGGTAAACTGTTTGAAGAAATTTTTTAAACAAAGAGTGTGCATAATATTAATATATTTGATTTTAAATACTAGTATATTTTCTGTAAGTGCTGTCATTTTGGAGATATTACAGAATTTCCAGAAAATGACTAGAGGACACAGGCACTTCCGGTTTTCTTCTGAGGCATATACAATTTTAAAGTTTCATGATTATAGCATTGGTTGTTTTTGCTGTAGAGCGTTCACACACACACATACTATGTTTACACTGTTTTTATAAAGTCCCTTATTTTTTGTCCTCTATCATAACGGCTATCAATTTTTTCTGGTAAAAACCCTTTAAAATAAAACTCTTCCAATTTGGGAAACATTTTTGTATTCCAGAATTTATCATCTTTGTAGATCTGCAATATAATTTTCTAGTTAAATATGCATTAGTTAATTTATTGCTAAATTAATTGTGTATTTACTTTTTCGGTAGTTAGGCCTTGTGGAGTCCATACTACAAAATAACAATATGCCCTATTAGTTACATGAAGCTGGCCCTGTATTTGAAAGTAATAGTCGTGAGATCTAAAATTTCCCATACCTACATTACTATGGCAATATAAATAAGATAAAGAATAGCGATTATCTTGTAACTGGTACACATTTTGAAGAAATGTTTCAAACAAAAGTTGTGCAAAATATTAATATATTTCATTTTTATTGTAACTATTTTACTGTAAGTGCAGCCGTTTCGGAGATATTGCAGAAACTGCAAAAAGTGACTTAAGTAAACATATACTTCCGGTTTGAATATTATTTTATAGAATAGGAGATGTTCTTGCCAATCTTAAATTTAAAGATTCATAATTTTATCTTCAACAGTGTAGGCTGTAGAGCGCATAAGCACACACACACACACACACACACACAAACAGACACACAGACGTCATTCCGAAAATAGTCAGACTCGATTCAGAGAAGGTCAAAAGGTTTATTTCCGTTAAAATCTCGAGATTGAATTTTCATGATTACAATACTTATTACAGCGTATAAGAAAATAATGAGAAGATTTTATATAGCCGAGTATTTATTAGTGGCAGTGAGGGGTAAAGAGAGTCTCTTATGAATAGTTGCATTGAACTACAGCATTAGACTCGATTAGACACACCCAGTGTTTCCCCTCCAACATAATATAACTTACAAGGTCCTCGCAAACCACAGTGGCGCTAGTGGACGGATTAAAATGCAATGCAAAAACTAATATTTTTGGGAACTACCTGAGGCTAGGTCCAACACAATTTTGATCTGAAAATTTCAGTACATATTAGCGAAACATGTGTCGCGACGAGAGCCAAATTCGAAATACTTCTATACTTTCGGTGTAATAATACTTTGAAAATGACGAATTTTACGTGCATATTTTTTTATTCTGATGAAAGAAAATTAAAAAAATCAACTCGTAGCAACTTTCCTTATGCCTTTGTCTATGAGGTAAAAAAAGAATTAAACCTTTAGAACTGACCAATCAAACAGTATTTGCTCCAGAAATACAAGCATTTTCGTCTTATATTTTATTCGTTCCATAGCCTCTTAACTGTAGCTTATTAGGAATATTAGCTATTGGTTCCATCGATTCAAATAATTACTTTATCAAATCGACAGTAATTGCTTTTAGTTAAATTACTAATTCATTTTATATTCTGTACGTTAATTTCGACTGCGTAGAATATAAAAAAATATGACAACATATACAACAATGATGCTTATTGCACTACAGTGTATTTTCTTGATTGCATTTTTTGATGAAGGAAATAAGTTTCTTAGGATAACAGTTAGCTCGTCGTACGAAATACAAAGGAGCTAAAGCAATCAGTCGTCCATCTGTAGCAATCTCGAATCAAACAAGTTTAGGTCCAACGCACCTATGCGTCCAGCTTGCCTTATAAGTAATAAATGCAATGCGACCAGCGGTTTTTAATTATTATGGAATTATGTTTAACAATTCGAAAAAAATAATATATAAGAAGTTTTACAATTTTTGTAGATAATTTTGATATATACAAAATTAAGTGCATTTTTTTTAATTTATAATTATAATATTTAATATTTTTATGGCCTTTGGGTTAAAAATATGAAAAAATCTTCTCGACATAAAATATATAAAATTTTCAGGTGTTTAAATTATTTTTATTAGAAGAATGTTAAGGATGAACAACATTGACGGTTTAAGAAAAATCGATTTTTCTTTTTACTTTCTTTTACAGAGTAATAAGTATAGGGATCACCAAAAAAATCGAACTCGAGATTTCAACGGATATACACGTTTTGAGCTTCCCTGAATCAAATGTGACTATTTTCGGAGTGACGTCTGTGTGTGTGTGTGTGTGTGTGTGTGTGTGCGTGTGTGTGTGTGCGTGTGTGTGTGTATGTGAACGCTCTAGAGCCGGAACTGTCCAACGTAAAATTATGAGATTTCAAACTTAAGACTTGTATATGGTCTAGTTGTGCATCTCCTATTTTTGAAAAGAATATTCAAACCGGCAGTGCATGTTTACTCTATGCATTTTTTGTTCTATCTCTAATATCACTAGAACGGCTGCACTTGCGACAAAAATAGTTATGCTCATAATGAAAGATATTAATATTTCGCAAAACTTTTGTTTGAAAAGTATCTTCAATAAATGTACCAGTTACGAGAAAACCGCTACCGAAAATTTTAAGAATCTTGTTTACGTTGTCATGGATTCGAATGTAGCTTAATTAATCGGATCATCTGCGCCTGTCAATATTTCGACAAGAAAACAAAATGGTCTGAATTAGATAAATGACATTTCAGAATATTTCTGTAGAGAATTGTTTAGTTTTGATAGTTAGTACTTCAAAACCATTACAAATTGGTATTGGTATAATTTTCAACGCATTCATTTATATAAGGTAAGCTTGGTTTTCATATTGTTTCTGTTTGATTATTATTTCCTAACTAGGGTCACCCGTGGGCACCATGTGCCCATATAGTATACAGAACATAGGTCAGTTTTGACTGATGCCGAATTTTCATGTAATTTAATAATAATACGGTTTTTCTTCATTTTGTATCGTTTGACTATAATAGTAATACAAATTTCCACATCGCAAATAATAATAAAGAAAAAATCGAGTTCTTTCTTTGGACGCTATTTTGTTCTTAGATCACTATGCTGAGATTAACTAATCGATCGCTTATCATGCACTGTGTAACATCCGATAAATTTAAACAAAATTTTGTTTAACTTTGATTTTAACCTTGTATGGTGCATATGTGTTGTATCATTTAGACAGTTTCTATGATTGTATATAAAAAACAGGATTATAAATTTACTTACGATTGCTGTTTATTATTTGAATCGATTATTCAAATAATATGTATTACAAATCCTTCTTACACAACATTTTTAATGATTTGACATTTGATTCATTATTGTTTTTGAATTAAATAATCAGGCTAGATTCTGAATTTTGCAGTATTAAACTGCAGTTTTAAAAGTGATAATAATTAGTTATATGCTAAAATACAATGGATTGTGCCATCAAAAATAAAAGAATAAAAAAATAAAATAAAATTGCCAATTGTTTCTAAATATGTTTGAATTATCTCTTCAAGATTTTATTTCTCTAATAATCAGAATTATAAATTTACTTACTTGCAGTTATTATAATTTGACGAACTATAAAATCTTACCGCAACTCATATTTTCAAAAATCACTGCTTCTTGGCCATTTTGAAGTGAAAAATATTAACTATGAATTAAAATAAATGTACAGAAACACGTATTTGCTAAAAATATATACGCTAATTAGGCAATAATATGCACTTATATCATATTATATACTTAAAAATTGAAATTATAGCATGATACTCCCCTTAAACTTAAGATTAAACTTTGAATTGAAGATTTATCACACAAAAACCAATTTTGACTGATTTCATTCTGACGTTTGATTCGTTTTTGTCTATTTCAAAGCAGACTGAACTTCAGAATCGTAGTGATTGTTTTATTTCAGTATAAACTATTTGATTATTTTTTATAACATTATTAACAGTCGCCATGGTGCAGTGGCTAAGTGTCATGCCTTTCACCCTGGAGGTCGTGAGTTCGATCCCCGTCTATGCCAATCTGCATTTTTACAAAAAAGCGTTCCACACATACACACATACACACTCACATACACACTCAAATACAAACATTTCTGGGTTATTATATTAATGATATTATTTTTTTTAATCAATGAATATTGATGAAAACTACGTAAAAGAAAGTCCCACGTTGGCCACAACCCATTTTTTATATAATTTTAAAGAATGTATCATTAATATAATATCTATAGATATTAATATATAATGAAAATAACTGGATAATTATACCAATTTATAATGGATCTGAATTTGAAGTACTTATCGTATTCACTCTTAAACAGTCAAATTTCACAGTTAAACTCTGAAATTGTTAATTAATTATGTCAGCAAATATATAATATAAATTGATTCTATAATAATTTACCTGATACAATTTATTCTAATAAGAAATCAATATTTTAAATATTAATTCATACAGATAACTGTCAAAGTAATGCTTGTTTGTTTGAAATAAACAAGAAACAAATGATGTAACTCATGGTTGATTCGTTTTAAAAATAATAAAATTTGTCACAATTGTAGGTATCACCATGGCAACGTAAATAAGATATTTGAGTTTTTTCGTAGCAGTTTTCTCATAACTGGTACAATTTATGAAGAAACTTTTCAAACAAAAGTTGTGCGAAATATTATTATCTTTCATTATCAACATAACTATTTTTGCCGTAAGTGTAGCCGTTCTAGTGATATTGGAGATAGAACAAAAAATGTATAGAGTAAACATGAACTACCGGTTTGAATATTCTTTTCAAAAATAGGAGGTGCACATCTAGGGTATATACAAGTCTTAAGTTTGAAGTTTCATAATTTTTCGTTCGACACACACACACACACACACACACACACAGACGTCATGCCGAAAATAGTCACATTCGATTCAGGGAAGGTCAAAACATGTATATCCGTTGAAATCTCGAGTTCGAAATTTTTCATGATTACAATACTTACTTATTACTCTGTAAAAGAAAGTAAAAATTGTATCAGCTGATTACAACCTGCGCTTTATCTATGATATGGATATGACACTACCCACTCTTTGATCTGCCTCTGGAGAACGCAAAATATGGCATCAAGCTATTATTATTTTTCAATAAAAATAATACTGAAAGAACTTTGATATAAACCTTATTTAATACAGTAAACCCCATCAATCAACTATTTCTAAGTTCAGAGAAAAAAATTCGAGAAAATGAGCAATATTTTCGGCCCTCACAGTGTTGTTCCCCCTTAATAAAAGCTCCAAATTTTGGGGCCCTATAACTCGGGAAGTATTCGGCCGATTGGATAAAAACTACGAGTGGATTTAAATGGGATGCCAAATAATATGTGTACCAAATTTAGTTCAAATCGCTTCGGTACCTTCAAGAAAATATCTGGAGTGGCCTGCACTCAACTTTCTTTTACGTAGTTTTCAATAGATAGATATTAATATACATATATATCCCAAACAAACTGTCCACATATATATATATATATATATATATATATATATATATATATATATATATATATATATATATAATCTCAAACAAACGGTCAAACTAACCAATACTCTACGAAATACTCTGAAATGTCTATTTTGTTTTCCTGACAAAAACGGATGCAGATAATAATAATAATTATTAAGTGATAACAACATCTTTTGCTGATCGATATAAAATGAAATTTCAAATTAAATTACTATAGCTTAATAATAACTGGGATAATTATACCAATTTATAATGGATCTGTATTTGAAGTATGTACTTATCGTATTCACTCTTAAACTGTCAAATTCCACAGTAAAACTCTGAAATTGTTATTTAATTATGTTAGCAAATATATAATATAAATTGATTCTACAATAATTTACCTGATACAATTTATTCTAATAAGAAATCAATATTTTAAATACTAATTCATACAGTTAACTGTGGGAATGCATGCAAACATATAATTTAAGATCGTACGATAGTACTAGACAGCTATAGTGCTGGGGCGTGTGTCTGTAACAAACTCAGATCAAAAATGTTCTTAATAAAAGGTTCTGAATCCAAAAATATATGTAACTCATACACTTGGATGTATGTATCTCGTTCGCTCGCGCGTTCCCTCAGCCGCTCGTCTGATCTGTTTGTGTAGCGCTCACTACACCTTCTTTTATAACCTCAGTGGTTAAAAAACTAGTTTTCTTTATAAAAAAGAAATATAATAATTAAAGCATCCACTGACTAGATAATAATGCTTGTTAGTGTTAGGTCTATTTCGTTTAGTCGGGTTTATGTATTTCTCCGTTTAGCCATAGGTAATGTGACCATTCGTACTGGTTTTACCAGTACAGTACTGTTTTCTTGGTCATAAGTCCTGGTTAGTAGAACAATGTCACCAGTACACAAAATGTATCGTTTTGGTCTTACGAGCGACGACTAACATCCAAGTATATAAGTTATATACATTTTTGGATTCAGGGGGACGAGACGAACACTTCTTAGCTCGCCGTACGTAGTACCGTAGAGGCTAAAGCATTCGGTCGTGTGTCTGTAGCATTCTCGGATCAAAAAATTTCATTGTTCTTAATGAAATTTTTTGATCTGAGAATGCTACAGACACGCGACCGAATGCTTAAGCTTCTTCGGTACTACGTATGGCGAGCTAAACACGACCGAATGCTTAAGCTTCTTCGGTATTACGTACGGCGAGCTAAAAAATTGTATCAGATGATTACAACCTGCGCTACATCCATAACCATGACGCTACCTTTTGTTTGAGCTGCCTCTGGAGAACGCAAAGGCATCAAGCTATTATTATTTTTCTATCTACTGATTCTAAGTTCAGAGAAACAAGATTTGGTACGCGTAAAACGCACCAACGCGCAGAGCTCGCCCTTAGGTAAAATATGCGTTGCGAGCAGTGCTTTTTCATTATTATGGCCTTCTGGTTAACAATTTGAAAATATGTTATAGATATATAAAGTCTTACATTTAATTTTAGATTAAATTGATAAAAAAACTTTTAGTGCATATTTTAAAATTCAAAATTATAATTTTTAATAATTTTTTTCGGGCTTTGGGTTAACAAAATGAAAAAATCTTGTAGATATAAAATATCTTAGAATTTTTAGTAGAATTTTTATGTGCTTCAATTATTTTTATAAGGGCAGTATTAAGGGGGGCTCTAAATTTTGGGGCCCTATATATACGGGCGATTGGATTTAAACTGCGAGCGGATTCAAATGGGATGCCAAATAATATGTGTACCAAATTTGGAGTGAATCGCTCCGGTACCTTCAGAGGAGTAGATGGCACAAATTTGGTCTTACGAGCGACGACTAACATCCAAGTATATAAGTTATATACATTTTTGGATTCAGGGCGACGCACAGTGGAGTATTTGTATGAAAAACCCGGTCAAAAGTCGAAAACACAAATCTAGTCGAAATATAAGCAAATCGGCATTTTCTTAAAGAAGAATGACTGGCCCGTCAAACTGTTACCATATAAGGGCGCCAAATGTTTATTTACATACGTAAATTAAATCAGAACCCAGTCATTGTAAGTAGCAAATGCGCCGAGGAACGACTAGGCTATAATACAGTACGCATTTGTTTTGTAATTTGTGTTTGTTGGTATTTGAATTTTTGAAAAACAAAAACGATTTTGATATGGTAGGAGAAGGTATGTACTTTTTCGATGAATCAATTTTTAATTTGCAATTAAAATAATAAGTTTATGAATAATATTTGCAAGTCCTATAAATGTGTGATATTTTTTGCATCAAACTTTCGTATAAAAGTGTTTTTGAGTACCTGTCGCGTCTTGTCGCGTTATTTCTTTTGTACACGCATAATATTCAAACTATTCTTTAATCAATTTCGAAGAAAAATCTTCCGCACTCTTCCGCCATTTTGTGTACCATTAGTTAAAGTCATTTGGTCGTTTCACTTCAGACTTAATTTTATTTTGATAATTTGATTAAAAATGGGACAAATATGAAATATTTAAAAATAATTAGTTTGTTTTCTCGTTGGGGGTGGGTGAGTTACACCCCAACTCAGGGGTAAGAAAAAAAAGAAAGTGACTATGGGAACGTGTCGATCGTCGAATTCTACTCGAAAAAACCCCTATAACGTTAATTTTACTTTAATACCCTCCTAGTTACAGGGGGTTGAAAACGTCGATTTTCAAGCAAAAACACTGATTAGCAAATTACTCAAAGAGGATCACATTTTCGAAAATGTTTGCCATGACATAAAAGTTAGCTTATGAAATTACAAAAATAATTTATGAAATAAAAATTTGTTTCGAACATATCGTTGCTGAGATACAATTAATGTTAGGTGCAATTGAACATAACCCTGAAAAGATCACGCTCTTCAAATAGTCGTAACTCTAGTTTAAAAAATACTTTTCCATTTGTGCCATGAACTAAATTAAAGCTATATATATAGTAGCTTAAACTGTACTTTGTAAAATTTCGATTTAAAAAAAGATCTCATTATACGGTATTAGCACTAGAAAAAAACCCTAAGTATTGTAATACGTATATAAATTTTTGAATATACAGCTTATTATCATATAATATTGTTTCTTATTTAATAATATTTGAATAAAATCTATAAAATAATTTTGTCCGGATATTTCATACAAATACTCCACTGTGCGACGAGACGAACACTTCTTTATGAAATTTTTTGATCCGAGAATGCTACAGACACACGACCGAATACTTAAGCTTCTTCGGTACTACGTACGGCGAGCTAAAAACAAGATTTGGTACGCGTAAAACGCACCAACGCGTAGAGCTCGCCCTTAGGTAAAATGTGCGTTGCGAGCAGTGGTTTTTAATTATTATGGCCCTTTGGTTAACAATTTGAAAATATGTTATAGGTGTAAAAAGTCTTACATTTTAGATTATATTGATAAAAAAATATCTGGAGTGGCCTGCACTCAACTTTCTTTTACGTAGTTTTCAATAGATAGATATGAATATACATATATATCCCAAACACTTATCGTATTCACTCTTAAACCGTCAAACTCCACAGTAAAACTCTGAAATTGTTATTTAATTATGTTAGCAAATATATAATATAAATTGATTCTATAATGATTTACCTGATACAATGTATTCTAATAAGAAATCAATATTTTAAATATTAATTCAAACAGATAATTGTCAATGTAATGCTTTTTACTTTTTGTTTTC
The DNA here is from genome assembly GCA_933228885.1 of Leistus spinibarbis. NCBI lineage: Eukaryota > Metazoa > Arthropoda > Insecta > Coleoptera > Carabidae > Leistus > Leistus spinibarbis. The sequence continues at coordinate 237,374 of CAKOGD010000048.1, read as the reverse complement.
AATAAACAAGAAACAAATGATGCAACTCATGGTTGATCCGATTTAAAAATAATAAAATTTGTCACAATTGTAGGTATCACTATGGCAACGTAAATAAGATATTTGAGTTTTTTCGTAGCAGTTTTCTCATAACTGGTACAATTTATGAAGAAACTTTTCAAACAAAAGTTGTGCGAAATATTAATATCTTTCATTATGAACATAACTATTTTTGTCGTAAGTGTAGCCGTTCTAGTGATATTGGAGATAGAACAAAAAATGTATAGAGTAAACATGAACTACCGGTTTGAATATTCTTTTCAAAAATAGGAGGTGCACATCTAGGGTATATACAAGTCTTAAGTTTGAAGTTTCATACAGTTTTGGCCCTAGAGCGTTCACAGACACACACACACAGACACACAGACAGACAGACAGACAGACAGACAGACAGACAGACAGACAGACAGACAGACAGACAGACGTCATTCCGAAAATAGTCACATTCGATTCAGGGAAGGTCAAAACATGTATATCCGCTGAAATCTCGAGTTCGAAATTTTTTATGATTACAATACTTACTTATTACTCTGTAAAAGAAAGTAAAAATTTAGTTCATACTTTAAAATTCAAAATTATAATATTTAATAATTTTTTTCGGGCTTTGGATTAACAAAATGAAAAAGTCTTGTAGATATAAAATATCTTAGAATTTTTAGTAGAATTTTTAAGTGTTTCAATTATTTTTATAAGGGCAGTATTAAGGGGGGCTCTAAATTTTGGGGCACTATAACTCGGGAAGTATACGGGCGATTGGATTTATACTGCGAGCGGATTCAATTGGGATGCCAAATAATATGTGTACCAAATTTAGATTATATTGATAAAAAAATAATTTAGTGCATATTTTAAAATTCAAAATTATAATATTTAATAATTTTTTTCGGGCTTTGGGTTAACAAAATGAAAAAATCTTTTAGACAAAAAATATCTTAGAATTTTTGAGTGTTTCAATTATTTTTATAAGGGCAGTATTAAGGGGGGCTCCAAATTTTGGGGCCCTATAACTCAGGAAGTATACGGGCGATTGGATTTAAACTGCGAGCGGATTCAAATGGGATGCCAAATAGTATGTGTACCAAATTTGGTCTTACGAGCGACCGAGCGACGACTAACATCCAAGTATATAAGTTATATACATTTTCGGAATCAGGGCGACAAGACGAATACTTTTTCTTTATGAAATTTTTTGATCCGAGAATGCTACAGACACACGACCGAATGCTTTAGCCTCTTCGGTACTACGTACGGCGAGCTAAAAACGAGAAAATGAGCAAGTTTTTCGGCCGTCACCGTGTTGTTCCCCTTTAACTGCGGAAGGACTACCTCGCTTACCTTTTCAATCCTTATATCGTACATCTTCAAATATAAATTTTACTCTAATTAATTAACCACTTGCTAAAGAAAGTACGGAGCACTGAAGACAATACGTGTATTTTCTTTAGCGACTGTTCGCAATGACGTATATACAGCTGTTTCAGAGGCATGGAAAAACCCCTAATACTAATTAGTGTAATTATGATACAACTTTTATTTTTATTATGATATTATTTTTAATTTCAAATAATATTATATGTCAATGTTAAGTCGCAACTAGTTATATCAGATTACGTGCCTTTTATTAAATTTCTGTCCACTAATATATTTCATTCACATTTTATCTGGCACGTGATAACGTGTCAATGGAAGACAAAGGAATTAAATCATCTGGTAACACTATAAGAATGAGCATATTATGCAGTTATATAACTTACAGATGATGAGCGCCAATTAACATAAACATGGGTTGTAGATGAAGTAAGACTCGCCGTTGAACACGACTACAAAATATTGAAAATGCACGAAGCCTAGATGTTTAAAACAACGTAATATAACAGGGACGAGCGTTCAATTACTGTTCTATTTACTGAATTTGTTAATAATATTTTAAAAATTGACCAAAAGTCTAGTAATTGGCCTGCTGCGTGTATGGACAACGAGTGGCTACAAGACCAGTACATTGATGCATTCTTCCAGCATAAAGGTGTTAAGCTGGACAAGAATAAAATCACTGATAATCCAGAACTCTGTACAATGGCCAAACTATAGCTAAATAGTTTATGGGGACGATTTGGAATGAGAGATGATTTGGTCCATACAACAATTGTAACAAGCTATGAATAGTTAGTAAAATATTTCCCAAGTCCAAGTTTTGAAATTGTCACCTGCATACTCATGATGTACGTTAACTGGAAAAACAACGAATACTGTTTGGAGCCGTCACTGTCCACAAATGCCTTTATTACAGCGTACACAACTGCACTGGCATGCATTCATTTGTACTCGTATTTAGAACGGCTTGGACGTCGCGTTTTGTACTGTGACACAGACACAGTGTTATATATATTGTCACGAAACAATTGACTATTTTCGCACATAAATAGATGTTATCGGCCAGCGGTTAGCTCAGTGAAGAAGGGGTGGGTCTTCGACGTTGGCGAAGGTGTGCTTAGTGAAATATAGACGAAAAATTTATTGTGCAATATGAATCAATTATCAAACATAACTTGAATATTAAATCATTACAATAAACTCAAATACTAAATAAATTCCTATTTGAAATGAATCACAATTATTAATTAAACCCAAAACTCAAAGAACACAAATCTCTTTTAGATTTAATGATTTAATAAATTCAAATATCGAATAAACGGAAACATCATATAAAAGTGTGAATTGCCAAATTTTAGAAAATGAATGTAAATAATCAAATACAATTGTGTAAAAAAGAAATAATATAATAGATACTCCAGTGAGCCCGTGGGAGAAGTGTGCGTGGTGTTCGGCAACGAACTGGTCCAGGATTTGTTTTATTTAATTTGGGCGCCAGTCCTGTTAAATCACAGAACGTCTTGGAACCAGCCGTGATAGTCACTCTCTCACGGCTTCACTAGATATCTGTACGGTGCTTGTGATCACACAAAAAAGAGATAGAAATACACAATCGAAATACAAAAACTGAAGTAAGCCAAAGAATTTAAGTTAAATCAAAACAAAACAAATAAATAAAGTTATAAATCGGTATTTCAATAATCAAAATTAAGAAGCAACAAAGGATAAGTAACGAACACTGTTATTAAGCAACTGAATTTAAATCACTATAAATTTTAAATCAAATAAGTTAAATTAAATCAAAAATCAAATATACGTCGAGGAACTTATTTATATCAAAATTAATTTTAAATTAAACAATCTAAATTAAAACAAAGCAATATATTAACTGAATAAAGATGCCAAATTCAAATACAAAATTCGAGAACCAGGATGAGGTCATACAGAGTGGCCGCTTTTTATTTCTTCGTTCTGTTGTCGGTGCGTTGCAGGTTTACAACAGAATTCTCCAGTCGATCCTCGTAAAAACGAACAGTATCATGATGAAGGGAATGAACGATCGGCGACAAAATGTACGGCGTGCTAGCTCTCAAAATATATATAATTGATTCTATACCAAAATGACTCTATAATTGCTAAACTGCATTCTAAATTGAAGATACTGAATTATTCTATATCGTACGGAACTCTAAATTAATAACCAACTACATCAAACACATAGTGCACGATTACTACAATATAAGAGATGACACAGATTCAATAGAAAAGAAATAGATAATAAAATAAAAGCGAAGCAAGAAACGATAATAAATCTTAACTCAATAAATCCGTAATCAACGGCACCAAAAATATAATAAGTACGATATTAAATTCAAATTTAAAGAAACTAGAAAACAACTAAATCACGAATACAGCGCTACCAAAATATGCATCACACAATATCACAAAATCAAATCAAAATAATAAAGAAAACAATTGAATTACGTAGTTCATGACCTCGTACTCAATAAAAAACGTGCTCTCAGTGAAGCCAATTGAACTCAAAAACAAGATTTGGTACGCGTAAAACGCACCAATGCGTAGAGCTCGCCTTTAGGTAAGATATGCGTTGCGAGCAGTGCTTTTTATTTATTATGGCTTTTTGGCTAACAATTTGAAAAAATGTTATAGAAATAAAAAGTCTTACATTTAATTTTAGATTATATTGATAAAAAAAAAACTTTTAGTGCATATTTTAAACTTCAAAATTATAATATTTAATCTTTTTTTTTTCGGGCTTTGGGTTAACAAAATGAAAAAATCATCTAGACATAAAATATCTTAGAATTTTTAGTAAAATTTTTAAGTTATTCAATTTTTTTATAAGGGCTGTATTAAGGGGGGCTCCAAATGTTGGGGCCCTATAACTCGGGAAGTATACGGGCGATTGGATTTATACTGCGAGTGGATTCAAATGGGATTCCAAATAATATGTGTACCAAATTTAGATTAAATTTATAAAAAATAAAATTTTATTGCAAAATTTAAAATTCAAAATTATAATATTTAATAATTTTTTTCGGGCTTTGGGGTAACAAAATAAAAAATACTTCTAGACATAAAATATCTTAAAATTTTTAGTAGAATTTTTGAGTGTTTCAATTATTTTTATAAGGGCAATATTAAGGGGGGCTCCAAATTTTGGGGCCCTATAACTCAGGAAGTATACGGGCGATTGGATGTAAACTGCGAGCGGATTCAAATGGGATGCCAAATAATATGTGTACTAAATTTGGAGTGAATCGCTCCGGTACCTTCAGAGGAATAGAGGGCAAAAATTTAGTCTTTCGAGCGACCGAGCGAGCGACGACAAACACCTAAGTATATAAGTTATATACATTTTTGGATTCAGGGTGACGAGACTATCACTTTTTCTTAATGAAATTTTTTGATCCGAGAATGCTACAGACACACGACCGAATGCTTTAGCTTCTTCGGTACTACGTACGGCGAGCTAAAAAGTATATATATATATATATATATATATATATATATATATATATATATATATATATATATATATTTTGTTATTTTTCAGAAAACCATTATAACATGAAATTATTTCCTAAATCTTTGGGTTTTTCTTCATTTCCTGAATCTATAGGTAGAAACAAAGCTGAGGTTCGTCAAACTTGACACAATTGCATTGAAATGTGCCTTGACTGACCAAATCATTCAGCATTTATATCACCTTTTTCGTGATATTAAAGAGAGGCTTGTTAAAGTGAAAAAAGTAAAAAATAAAGTAAAATTGCTAAACTAGGTCGAGAAATAATTTATTATGTTGAGAAAAAAAAAGGAATATCACGAAAAAGTTGGTGAATGCCGAATAATTTGAAAATAAGCATTATTTGGTGAGTCAAGGTTCATTTCAATGCAATTGGGATGATGCATACTTTTACTATGCGGAAAGAGCATATAAACAATTATTTTGCACTATAATTATTAGTATATAATATGGTAATAGAAATTATAATATTTAATAATTTTCTTCGGGCTTTGAGTGAACAAAAAATATCTTAGAATTATTAAGTGTTTTAATTATTTTTATAATGGCAGTATTAAGGGGGGCTCCAAATTTCGTACGGCGAGCTAATAATTAAAATACGGCTTTATTATGCTCAATCTCAACTAAAAGACCCCTTAATTTATCGAATAAATTGAAATAATATAGCACGTGGACAAACACTATAGCTCTTTTGTGCTACGACGAACGAATTATATTGTTAATTTTGACACGTTATCATGTGCATTGTAATGCAATGTAACCATAATAGTTACATTGCACATTCATTTTAACAGCTTAGAGTACAAAAGTGAAGTGTTTGAATTGTTAACTTGCCTTGAGGTTGTTTGTCAATGCAATCTTTCAACAGTTGAACATCTCAGCAATTTGATCTTTTGTTCGTCTATGAAACTGGTGCAATTAAACAGGCGTCACTGTAACCACAGATTCAAGCGACATTCTTTGATTTTATATAATATATGTGGAAACGACTTGACTTTGTTACAAATGTAAAAAGGTGTTCGAAGTCTATTTTTAGCTCGCCGTACGTAGTACCGAAGAAGCTAAAGCATTCGGTCGTGTGTCTGTAGCATTCTCGAAACAAAAAAATTCATTAAGAATAAGTGTTCGTCTCGTCGCCCTGAATCCAAAAATGTATATAACTTATATACTTGGATGTTAGTGAAATGAAATTTTTTGATCCGAGAATACTACAGACACACGACCGAATGCTTAAGCCTCTTCGGTACTACGGATGGCGAGCTAAAAAACAATAATTATAATAATTTGACAAAGACAAAAGAAGTACAAAACAAGAGTAAGAAGTAGTATTGGTGTTATGTTATGGCTAGGTAAATGTGTAGCGTGTCAGTGTTATTGGCTTTTTTTTTCATTAGTTGAAGGGCAGAAACACAAGTGAAATATTAGTTCCATTTAATGTGACGCGAGCGTGTTGGCTCAGTGAAGAAGGGGCGGGTTTTCGACGTTGGCAAAGGTGTGGTTAGTGAAATAAAACAACTTAGTTCAAATTAACAAAAATATAATTGTTTAATCTTAAAATAAGAAAAATAAATAATTATATTACAAAGCGGTAAAAGAAAATAAGGGCGAGAAATAAAAACTCAAAATACAAAATAGTAAATACACCGAAACGTAATAAAGTACAAACTACGAAATGAAATATAGACGAAATATTAAATGTGCAATATAAATCAATTTTCAAACTAATCTCGAATATTAAATCAATACAATAAACTCGAATACTAAATAAATTTATATATGAAATGAATTTCAATTATTAATTAAACCCAAAACTGAAAGAACATGAATGCTGCATGAATTGAAAAAACAAAACATGCAACTTAGTTGATGCATGAGTTGTAAAAAATGTAAAAATTCTTCTAAGTCCCACTTGCAACAATGTTACTGCACGAATTGACAAATATTTTTATACCCAGCATACAAGTGTCTTGGCGGCAAGTGCACCGTCGCTTGCCGCTAGAAAGGAAAGTAATGTACGTGTTGTTTCAGAGACCGCACACTACTATAGGAGGTGACTAGTGTGTCTGATTTTTCATGCAACTTAGTTGACAAATGAATTGTATGAAATGAAAAAAATCGCCTAAGTCCGCATGAAACACAGTTGATGCATGAGTTGGAAAAAATGATGCACATTGATGCATGAAATGTAAAAAAAATTAAACATTCTTTTAAGTCCCACATGCAACTATGTTGCTGCATGAGTTGGAAATAATGATAAAAATCGTCTAAGTCCCACATGCAACAATGTTGCTGCACGAATTGACAAACATTTTTATGAAAATTTCTTCGTGTTTTTTTTGACCCGGGAGCATATAAGGGACTTGGCGGCAAGTGCACCGTCGGTTGCCGTCAAGCATAAAATAAATGTATGAGTTGGTTTTAGGACCCCAAATACCTATAGGAGGTGACCAGTCAGTACAATCTCAATGAATTTTGTCGACTCGAAAGAACTAAAGTCTGCTTGTTGGACATGCTAATCATGTTCTAAGGGTATTCTTGACTTCTGTGTCAGTGGAAGCGAACCTTCCATCAGCACATATTTATTTTTTTAGCTCGCCGTACGTAGTACCGAAGAGGCTAAAGCATTCGGTCGTGTGTCTGTAGCATTCTCGGATCAAAAAATTTCATTAAGAAAAAGTGTTCGTCTCGTCGCCCTGATTCCGAAAATGTATATAACTTATATACTTGGATGTTAGTCGTCGCTCGCTCGCTCGCTCGCTCGCTCGCTCGCTCGGTCGCTCGTAAGACCAAATTTGTGCCCTCTACTCCTCTGAAGGTACCGGAGCGATTCACTCCAAATTTGGTACACATATTATTTGGCATCCCATTTGAATCCGTTCGCAGTTTAAATCCAATCGCCCGTATACTTCCCGAGTTATAGGGCCCCAAAATTTGGACCCCCCCTTAATACTGCCCTTATAAAAATAATTGAAACACTTAAAAATTCTACTAAAAATTCTAAGATATTTTTTGTTTACAAGATTTTTTCATTTTGTTAACCCAAAGCCCGAAAAAAATTATTAAATATTATAATTTTCAATTTCAAAATTTGAAAATTTTTTTTTTTTTTTAATATAATCTTAAATTAAATGTAAGACTTTTTATATCTATAACATTTTTTCAATTAGTTAACCAAAAGGCCAAAATTATTAAAAACTGCTCGCATCGCATATATTACTTATAAGGCGAGCTGGACGCATAGGTGCGTTGTACCTAAGCTTGTTAAAATAGACGCTGCCTCCGCCTTCGCACACTCTGCATTGGAAATTCATGGTTTCTATAGGGACCGCTATGCCATCAGATCCCGAGATATATATATATATATATATATTTTGTCTATGTTACAATAATATAATCTCAGTGTGCACATTTATGTGAGATTCACACAGGGAAAGGCAAGCAAATTCATGGCTTATATTGGGAACGAACGGCTTGCCATCAGTGCCCGAGATATAAATATATTTTGTCTAAGTTACAATAATATAATCTCAGTGTGCACATTTATGTGAGATTCACACAGGGAAAGGCAAGCAAATTCATGGCTTATATTGGGAACGAACGGCTTGCCATCAGTGCCCGAGATATAAATATATTTTGTCTAAGTTACAATAATATAATCTCAGTGTGCACATTTATGTGAGATTCACACAGGGAAAGGCAAGCAAATTCATGGCTTATATTGGGAACGAACGGCTTGCCATCAGTGCCCGAGATATAAATATATTTTGTCTAAGTTACAATAATATAATCTCAGTGTGCACATTTATGTGAGATTCACACAGGGAAAGGCAAGCAAATTCATGGCTTATATTGGGAACGAACGGCTTGCCATCAGTGCCCGAGATATAAATATATTTTGTCTAAGTTACAATAATATAATCTCAGTGTGCACATTTATGTGAGATTCACACAGGGAAAGGCAAGCAAATTCATGGCTTATATTGGGAACGAACGGCTTGCCATCAGTGCCCGAGATATAAATATATTTTGTCTAAGTTACAATAATATAATCTCAGTGTGCACATTTATGTGAGATTCACACAGGGAAAGGCAAGCAAATTCATGGCTTATATTGGGAACGAACGGCTTGCCATCAGTGCCCGAGATATAAATATATTTTGTCTAAGTTACAATAATATAATCTCAGTGTGCACATTTATGTGAGATTCACACAGGGAAAGGCAAGCAAATTCATGGCTTATATTGGGAACGAACGGCTTGCCATCAGTGCCCGAGATATAAATATATTTTGTCTAAGTTACAATAATATAATCTCAGTGTGCACATTTATGTGAGATTCACACAGGGAAAGGCAAGCAAATTCATGGCTTATATTGGGAACGAACGGCTTGCCATCAGTGCCCGAGATATAAATATATTTTGTCTAAGTTACAATAATATAATCTCAGTGTGCACATTTATGTGAGATTCACACAGGGAAAAGCAAGCAAATTCATGGCTTATATTGGGAACGAACGGCTTGCCATCAGTGCCCGAGATATAAATATATTTTGTCTAAGTTACAATAATATAATCTCAGTGTGCACATTTATGTGAGATTCACACAGGGAAAGGCAAGCAAATTCATGGCTTATATTGGGAACGAACGGCTTGCCATCAGTGCCCGAGATATAAATATATTTTGTCTAAGTTACAATAATATAATCTCAGTGTGCACATTTATGTGAGATTCACACAGGGAAAGGCAAGCAAATTCATGGCTTATATTGGGAACGAACGGCTTGCCATCAGTGCCCGAGATATAAATATATTTTGTCTAAGTTACAATAATATAATCTCAGTGTGCACATTTATGTGAGATTCACACAGGGAAAGGCAAGCAAATTCATGGCTTATATTGGGAACGAACGGCTTGCCATCAGTGCCCGAGATATAAATATATTTTGTCTAAGTTACAGTAATATAATCTCAGTGTGCACATTTATTTGAGATTCACACAGGGAAAAGCAAGCAAATTCATGGCTTATATTGGGAACGAACGGCTTGCCATCAGTGCCCGAGATATAAATATATTTTGTCTAAGTTACAGTAATATAATCTCAGTGTGCACATTTATTTGAGATTCACACAGGGAAAAGCAAGCAAATTCATGGCTTATATTGGGAACGAACGGCTTGCCATCAGTGCCCGAGATATAAATATATTTTGTCTAAGTTACAGTAATATAATCTCAGTGTGCACATTTATGTGAGATTCACACAGGGAAAAGCAAGCAAATTCATGGCTTATATTGGGAACGAACGGCTTGCCATCAGTGCCCGAGATATAAATATATTTTGTCTAAGTTACAGTAATATAATCTCAGTGTGCACATTTATTTGAGATTCACACAGGGAAAAGCAAGCAAATTCATGGCTTATATTGGGAACGAACGGCTTGCCATCAGTGCCCGAGATATAAATATATTTTGTCTAAGTTACAGTAATATAATCTCAGTGTGCACATTTATTTGAGATTCACACAGGGAAAAGCAAGCAAATTCATGGCTTATATTGGGAACGAACGGCTTGCCATCAGTGCCCGAGATATAAATATATTTTGTCTAAGTTACAATAATATAATCTCAGTGTGCACATTTATGTGAGATTCACACAGGGAAAGGCAAGCAAATTCATGGCTTATATTGGGAACGAACGGCTTGCCATCAGTGCCCGAGATATAAATATATTTTGTCTAAGTTACAGTAATATAATCTCAGTGTGCACATTTATTTGAGATTCACACAGGGAAAAGCAAGCAAATTCATGGCTTATATTGGGAACGAACGGCTTGCCATCAGTGCCCGAGATATAAATATATTTTGTCTAAGTTACAGTAATATAATCTCAGTGTGCACATTTATTTGAGATTCACACAGGGAAAAGCAAGCAAATTCATGGCTTATATTGGGAACGAACGGCTTGCCATCAGTGCCCGAGATATAAATATATTTTGTCTAAGTTACAGTAATATAATCTCAGTGTGCACATTTATTTGAGATTCACACAGGGAAAAGCAAGCAAATTCATGGCTTATATTGGGAACGAACGGCTTGCCATCAGTGCCCGAGATATAAATATATTTTGTCTAAGTTACAATAATATAATCTCAGTGTGCACATTTATGTGAGATTCACACAGGGAAAGGCAAGCAAATTCATGGCTTATATTGGGAACGAACGGCTTGCCATCAGTGCCCGAGATATAAATATATTTTGTCTAAGTTACAGTAATATAATCTCAGTGTGCACATTTATTTGAGATTCACACAGGGAAAAGCAAGCAAATTCATGGCTTATATTGGGAACGAACGGCTTGCCATCAGTGCCCGAGATATAAATATATTTTGTCTAAGTTACAGTAATATAATCTCAGTGTGCACATTTATTTGAGATTCACACAGGGAAAAGCAAGCAAATTCATGGCTTATATTGGGAACGAACGGCTTGCCATCAGTGCCCGAGATATAAATATATTTTGTCTAAGTTACAGTAATATAATCTCAGTGTGCACATTTATTTGAGATTCACACAGGGAAAAGCAAGCAAATTCATGGCTTATATTGGGAACGAACGGCTTGCCATCAGTGCCCGAGATATAAATATATTTTGTCTAAGTTACAGTAATATAATCTCAGTGTGCACATTTATGTGAGATTCACACAGGGAAAAGCAAGCAAATTCATGGCTTATATTGGGAACGAACGGCTTGCCATCAGTGCCCGAGATATAAATATATTTTGTCTAAGTTACAGTAATATAATCTCAGTGTGCACATTTATTTGAGATTCACACAGGGAAAAGCAAGCAAATTCATGGCTTATATTGGGAACGAACGGCTTGCCATCAGTGCCCGAGATATAAATATATTTTGTCTAAGTTACAGTAATATAATCTCAGTGTGCACATTTATGTGAGATTCACACAGGGAAAAGCAAGCAAATTCATGGCTTATATTGGGAACGAACGGCTTGCCATCAGTGCCCGAGATATAAATATATTTTGTCTAAGTTACAGTAATATAATCTCAGTGTGCACATTTATGTGAGATTCACACAGGGAAAAGCAAGCAAATTCATGGCTTATATTGGGAACGAACGGCTTGCCATCAGTGCCCGAGATATAAATATATTTTGTCTAAGTTACAGTAATATAATCTCAGTGTGCACATTTATTTGAGATTCACACAGGGAAAAGCAAGCAAATTCATGGCTTATATTGGGAACGAACGGCTTGCCATCAGTGCCCGAGATATAAATATATTTTGTCTAAGTTACAGTAATATAATCTCAGTGTGCACATTTATTTGAGATTCACACAGGGAAAAGCAAGCAAATTCATGGCTTATATTGGGAACGAACGGCTTGCCATCAGTGCCCGAGATATAAATATATTTTGTCTAAGTTACAGTAATATAATCTCAGTGTGCACATTTATTTGAGATTCACACAGGGAAAAGCAAGCAAATTCATGGCTTATATTGGGAACGAACGGCTTGCCATCAGTGCCCGAGATATAAATATATTTTGTCTAAGTTACAATAATATAATCTCAGTGTGCACATTTATGTGAGATTCACACAGGGAAAGGCAAGCAAATTCATGGCTTATATTGGGAACGAACGGCTTGCCATCAGTGCCCGAGATATAAATATATTTTGTCTAAGTTACAGTAATATAATCTCAGTGTGCACATTTATTTGAGATTCACACAGGGAAAAGCAAGCAAATTCATGGCTTATATTGGGAACGAACGGCTTGCCATCAGTGCCCGAGATATAAATATATTTTGTCTAAGTTACAGTAATATAATCTCAGTGTGCACATTTATTTGAGATTCACACAGGGAAAAGCAAGCAAATTCATGGCTTATATTGGGAACGAACGGCTTGCCATCAGTGCCCGAGATATAAATATATTTTGTCTAAGTTACAGTAATATAATCTCAGTGTGCACATTTATTTGAGATTCACACAGGGAAAAGCAAGCAAATTCATGGCTTATATTGGGAACGAACGGCTTGCCATCAGTGCCCGAGATATAAATATATTTTGTCTAAGTTACAATAATATAATCTCAGTGTGCACATTTATGTGAGATTCACACAGGGAAAGGCAAGCAAATTCATGGCTTATATTGGGAACGAACGGCTTGCCATCAGTGCCCGAGATATAAATATATTTTGTCTAAGTTACAGTAATATAATCTCAGTGTGCACATTTATTTGAGATTCACACAGGGAAAAGCAAGCAAATTCATGGCTTATATTGGGAACGAACGGCTTGCCATCAGTGCCCGAGATATAAATATATTTTGTCTAAGTTACAATAATATAATCTCAGTGTGCACATTTATGTGAGATTCACACAGGGAAAGGCAAGCAAATTCATGGCTTATATTGGGAACGAACGGCTTGCCATCAGTGCCCGAGATATAAATATATTTTGTCTAAGTTACAATAATATAATCTCAGTGTGCACATTTATGTGAGATTCACACAGGGAAAGGCAAGCAAATTCATGGCTTATATTGGGAACGAACGGCTTGCCATCAGTGCCCGAGATATAAATATATTTTGTCTAAGTTACAGTAATATAATCTCAGTGTGCACATTTATTTGAGATTCACACAGGGAAAAGCAAGCAAATTCATGGCTTATATTGGGAACGAACGGCTTGCCATCAGTGCCCGAGATATAAATATATTTTGTCTAAGTTACAATAATATAATCTCAGTGTGCACATTTATGTGAGATTCACACAGGGAAAAGCAAGCAAATTCATGGCTTATATTGGGAACGAACGGCTTGCCATCAGTGCCCGAGATATAAATATATTTTGTCTAAGTTACAATAATATAATCTCAGTGTGCACATTTATGTGAGATTCACACAGGGAAAGGCAAGCAAATTCATGGCTTATATTGGGAACGAACGGCTTGCCATCAGTGCCCGAGATATAAATATATTTTGTCTAAGTTACAGTAATATAATCTCAGTGTGCACATTTATTTGAGATTCACACAGGGAAAAGCAAGCAAATTCATGGCTTATATTGGGAACGAACGGCTTGCCATCAGTGCCCGAGATATAAATATATTTTGTCTAAGTTACAATAATATAATCTCAGTGTGCACATTTATGTGAGATTCACACAGGGAAAGGCAAGCAAATTCATGGCTTATATTGGGAACGAACGGCTTGCCATCAGTGCCCGAGATATAAATATATTTTGTCTAAGTTACAGTAATATAATCTCAGTGTGCACATTTATTTGAGATTCACACAGGGAAAAGCAAGCAAATTCATGGCTTATATTGGGAACGAACGGCTTGCCATCAGTGCCCGAGATATAAATATATTTTGTCTAAGTTACAATAATATAATCTCAGTGTGCACATTTATGTGAGATTCACACAGGGAAAAGCAAGCAAATTCATGGCTTATATTGGGAACGAACGGCTTGCCATCAGTGCCCGAGATATAAATATATTTTGTCTAAGTTACAGTAATATAATCTCAGTGTGCACATTTATTTGAGATTCACACAGGGAAAAGCAAGCAAATTCATGGCTTATATTGGGAACGAACGGCTTGCCATCAGTGCCCGAGATATAAATATATTTTGTCTAAGTTACAATAATATAATCTCAGTGTGCACATTTATGTGAGATTCACACAGGGAAAGGCAAGCAAATTCATGGCTTATATTGGGAACGAACGGCTTGCCATCAGTGCCCGAGATATAAATATATTTTGTCTAAGTTACAATAATATAATCTCAGTGTGCACATTTATGTGAGATTCACACAGGGAAAAGCAAGCAAATTCATGGCTTATATTGGGAACGAACGGCTTGCCATCAGTGCCCGAGATATAAATATATTTTGTCTAAGTTACAGTAATATAATCTCAGTGTGCACATTTATTTGAGATTCACACAGGGAAAAGCAAGCAAATTCATGGCTTATATTGGGAACGAACGGCTTGCCATCAGTGCCCGAGATATAAATATATTTTGTCTAAGTTACAGTAATATAATCTCAGTGTGCACATTTATTTGAGATTCACACAGGGAAAAGCAAGCAAATTCATGGCTTATATTGGGAACGAACGGCTTGCCATCAGTGCCCGAGATATAAATATATTTTGTCTAAGTTACAATAATATAATCTCAGTGTGCACATTTATGTGAGATTCACACAGGGAAAGGCAAGCAAATTCATGGCTTATATTGGGAACGAACGGCTTGCCATCAGTGCCCGAGATATAAATATATTTTGTCTAAGTTACAATAATATAATCTCAGTGTGCACATTTATGTGAGATTCACACAGGGAAAGGCAAGCAAATTCATGGCTTATATTGGGAACGAACGGCTTGCCATCAGTGCCCGAGATATAAATATATTTTGTCTAAGTTACAGTAATATAATCTCAGTGTGCACATTTATTTGAGATTCACACAGGGAAAAGCAAGCAAATTCATGGCTTATATTGGGAACGAACGGCTTGCCATCAGTGCCCGAGATATAAATATATTTTGTCTAAGTTACAATAATATAATCTCAGTGTGCACATTTATGTGAGATTCACACAGGGAAAAGCAAGCAAATTCATGGCTTATATTGGGAACGAACGGCTTGCCATCAGTGCCCGAGATATAAATATATTTTGTCTAAGTTACAGTAATATAATCTCAGTGTGCACATTTATTTGAGATTCACACAGGGAAAAGCAAGCAAATTCATGGCTTATATTGGGAACGAACGGCTTGCCATCAGTGCCCGAGATATAAATATATTTTGTCTAAGTTACAATAATATAATCTCAGTGTGCACATTTATGTGAGATTCACACAGGGAAAGGCAAGCAAATTCATGGCTTATATTGGGAACGAACGGCTTGCCATCAGTGCCCGAGATATAAATATATTTTGTCTAAGTTACAATAATATAATCTCAGTGTGCACATTTATGTGAGATTCACACAGGGAAAGGCAAGCAAATTCATGGCTTATATTGGGAACGAACGGCTTGCCATCAGTGCCCGAGATATAAATATATTTTGTCTAAGTTACAGTAATATAATCTCAGTGTGCACATTTATTTGAGATTCACACAGGGAAAAGCAAGCAAATTCATGGCTTATATTGGGAACGAACGGCTTGCCATCAGTGCCCGAGATATAAATATATTTTGTCTAAGTTACAATAATATAATCTCAGTGTGCACATTTATGTGAGATTCACACAGGGAAAAGCAAGCAAATTCATGGCTTATATTGGGAACGAACGGCTTGCCATCAGTGCCCGAGATATAAATATATTTTGTCTAAGTTACAGTAATATAATCTCAGTGTGCACATTTATTTGAGATTCACACAGGGAAAAGCAAGCAAATTCATGGCTTATATTGGGAACGAACGGCTTGCCATCAGTGCCCGAGATATAAATATATTTTGTCTAAGTTACAGTAATATAATCTCAGTGTGCACATTTATTTGAGATTCACACAGGGAAAAGCAAGCAAATTCATGGCTTATATTGGGAACGAACGGCTTGCCATCAGTGCCCGAGATATAAATATATTTTGTCTAAGTTACAATAATATAATCTCAGTGTGCACATTTATGTGAGATTCACACAGGGAAAGGCAAGCAAATTCATGGCTTATATTGGGAACGAACGGCTTGCCATCAGTGCCCGAGATATAAATATATTTTGTCTAAGTTACAATAATATAATCTCAGTGTGCACATTTATGTGAGATTCACACAGGGAAAGGCAAGCAAATTCATGGCTTATATTGGGAACGAACGGCTTGCCATCAGTGCCCGAGATATAAATATATTTTGTCTAAGTTACAGTAATATAATCTCAGTGTGCACATTTATTTGAGATTCACACAGGGAAAAGCAAGCAAATTCATGGCTTATATTGGGAACGAACGGCTTGCCATCAGTGCCCGAGATATAAATATATTTTGTCTAAGTTACAGTAATATAATCTCAGTGTGCACATTTATTTGAGATTCACACAGGGAAAAGCAAGCAAATTCATGGCTTATATTGGGAACGAACGGCTTGCCATCAGTGCCCGAGATATAAATATATTTTGTCTAAGTTACAATAATATAATCTCAGTGTGCACATTTATGTGAGATTCACACAGGGAAAGGCAAGCAAATTCATGGCTTATATTGGGAACGAACGGCTTGCCATCAGTGCCCGAGATATAAATATATTTTGTCTAAGTTACAGTAATATAATCTCAGTGTGCACATTTATTTGAGATTCACACAGGGAAAAGCAAGCAAATTCATGGCTTATATTGGGAACGAACGGCTTGCCATCAGTGCCCGAGATATAAATATATTTTGTCTAAGTTACAATAATATAATCTCAGTGTGCACATTTATGTGAGATTCACACAGGGAAAAGCAAGCAAATTCATGGCTTATATTGGGAACGAACGGCTTGCCATCAGTGCCCGAGATATAAATATATTTTGTCTAAGTTACAATAATATAATCTCAGTGTGCACATTTATGTGAGATTCACACAGGGAAAGGCAAGCAAATTCATGGCTTATATTGGGAACGAACGGCTTGCCATCAGTGCCCGAGATATAAATATATTTTGTCTAAGTTACAATAATATAATCTCAGTGTGCACATTTATGTGAGATTCACACAGGGAAAGGCAAGCAAATTCATGGCTTATATTGGGAACGAACGGCTTGCCATCAGTGCCCGAGATATAAATATATTTTGTCTAAGTTACAGTAATATAATCTCAGTGTGCACATTTATTTGAGATTCACACAGGGAAAAGCAAGCAAATTCATGGCTTATATTGGGAACGAACGGCTTGCCATCAGTGCCCGAGATATAAATATATTTTGTCTAAGTTACAATAATATAATCTCAGTGTGCACATTTATGTGAGATTCACACAGGGAAAGGCAAGCAAATTCATGGCTTATATTGGGAACGAACGGCTTGCCATCAGTGCCCGAGATATAAATATATTTTGTCTAAGTTACAATAATATAATCTCAGTGTGCACATTTATGTGAGATTCACACAGGGAAAGGCAAGCAAATTCATGGCTTATATTGGGAACGAACGGCTTGCCATCAGTGCCCGAGATATAAATATATTTTGTCTAAGTTACAATAATATAATCTCAGTGTGCACATTTATGTGAGATTCACACAGGGAAAAGCAAGCAAATTCATGGCTTATATTGGGAACGAACGGCTTGCCATCAGTGCCCGAGATATAAATATATTTTGTCTAAGTTACAATAATATAATCTCAGTGTGCACATTTATGTGAGATTCACACAGGGAAAGGCAAGCAAATTCATGGCTTATATTGGGAACGAACGGCTTGCCATCAGTGCCCGAGATATAAATATATTTTGTCTAAGTTACAGTAATATAATCTCAGTGTGCACATTTATTTGAGATTCACACAGGGAAAAGCAAGCAAATTCATGGCTTATATTGGGAACGAACGGCTTGCCATCAGTGCCCGAGATATAAATATATTTTGTCTAAGTTACAATAATATAATCTCAGTGTGCACATTTATGTGAGATTCACACAGGGAAAGGCAAGCAAATTCATGGCTTATATTGGGAACGAACGGCTTGCCATCAGTGCCCGAGATATAAATATATTTTGTCTAAGTTACAGTAATATAATCTCAGTGTGCACATTTATTTGAGATTCACACAGGGAAAAGCAAGCAAATTCATGGCTTATATTGGGAACGAACGGCTTGCCATCAGTGCCCGAGATATAAATATATTTTGTCTAAGTTACAATAATATAATCTCAGTGTGCACATTTATGTGAGATTCACACAGGGAAAGGCAAGCAAATTCATGGCTTATATTGGGAACGAACGGCTTGCCATCAGTGCCCGAGATATAAATATATTTTGTCTAAGTTACAATAATATAATCTCAGTGTGCACATTTATGTGAGATTCACACAGGGAAAGGCAAGCAAATTCATGGCTTATATTGGGAACGAACGGCTTGCCATCAGTGCCCGAGATATAAATATATTTTGTCTAAGTTACAATAATATAATCTCAGTGTGCACATTTATGTGAGATTCACACAGGGAAAAGCAAGCAAATTCATGGCTTATATTGGGAACGAACGGCTTGCCATCAGTGCCCGAGATATAAATATATTTTGTCTAAGTTACAATAATATAATCTCAGTGTGCACATTTATGTGAGATTCACACAGGGAAAGGCAAGCAAATTCATGGCTTATATTGGGAACGAACGGCTTGCCATCAGTGCCCGAGATATAAATATATTTTGTCTAAGTTACAATAATATAATCTCAGTGTGCACATTTATGTGAGATTCACACAGGGAAAGGCAAGCAAATTCATGGCTTATATTGGGAACGAACGGCTTGCCATCAGTGCCCGAGATATAAATATATTTTGTCTAAGTTACAGTAATATAATCTCAGTGTGCACATTTATTTGAGATTCACACAGGGAAAAGCAAGCAAATTCATGGCTTATATTGGGAACGAACGGCTTGCCATCAGTGCCCGAGATATAAATATATTTTGTCTAAGTTACAATAATATAATCTCAGTGTGCACATTTATGTGAGATTCACACAGGGAAAGGCAAGCAAATTCATGGCTTATATTGGGAACGAACGGCTTGCCATCAGTGCCCGAGATATAAATATATTTTGACTCTGAATAACTTTATGCTGATCGCACGGTCTTGCACCGGCGACGCATCTTTCAAATGTCTGCATTATCAACTGTCGATGGTAGGTTCTGCGCCTACCATGGTTGTAACGGGTAACGGGGAATCAAGGTTCGATTCCGGAGAGGG